>JAHWFP010066040.1:20095-37418 GCA_023313725.1 Lithobius niger
ACTTGCGCCAACTTAAAGACAAGTCTTTGCGGGCACTTAACATCTTGCGGGTTCTGTCGGGCACTTCATGGGGTGCCGATCGCGCTGTCATGTTGCGCCTCTACAGAGCCCTTGTCCGCAGCAAACTTGATTATGCGTGAATGGTGTATGGTTCGGCTAGTGACTCGACTCTCCAGATGTTGGACACTGTGCATCACAGTGGCCTGCGTGTGGCGACTGGGGCATTTCGAACTTCTCCAGTGGTCAGCCTCTATGCTGAGGCCTCGGAGCCACCTTTGGCCATTCGTCGGCGAAAGCTGGCCATTCAGTATGCTGTGCGTTTACGTGCTGTGGAATCCAGTCCTGCTTGGTCCATGGTGTTTGGGCCAGACTTGCGAGTCGGTAGACGCAGGGTGGGTAAGGGTGATTTCCGCGATAGGCTCCAGCAGTCCTGTCAGGAGATAGCCTTTGAAATGCCCAGCGTCTTGAGGCTTGGGGGGATGCCAGTAGCCCCTTGGCTTGTCCCAAGTGGCATTTTCATTTTCGCTCTGGCGTCCCTCCCGAAGGGTTCTACTCTACCTGCACGGTACTTACAGGAGTTCCGGCGGCTGTATTCTCAGTACGCCGGTTATCAGCGGCTGTTTACTGATGGGTCGAAGTCAGACGCTGGCGTGGCTTGGGCTTGTGTTTGTAAGGGAGTGACGGTTGCCCATCGCCTTCCATCAGGCTATTCTGTGTTTTCTGCAGAGCTTTTGGCTCTCGGTTTGGCGGAAGAATGGATCCTTGGCCTTCAGGGCACGCATTTCATTATCTTTAGCGATTCCATGAGTGCCCTGGAGTCCTTGGCGAATTACAATCCTCGGAACCCCTTGACACAACGTGTCCAAGCTTTGCTTTCCCGCTTGCCTGGCCAGCGGAAAACCGTGCTTTTCTGCTGGATCCCGGGCCATGTTGGGATAGGTGGAAATGAGCAAGCGGATTCTGCAGCAAAAGGGGCCCTTTCTGGCCCTCTCGGTAGGGATCTCAGGCTTGTTCCCTCGGACGCTTTTCCAACTCTGCGTCTGAAGTTACATGCTTTTTGGCAAGCCTCGTGGGATGGACAGGACGGCAATAAATTACGAGCTATTAAAGGCACTGTTGAGGAATGGCACTCGGCGTGTCGCCGCAGTCGCCGTGAGGAGGTGGTGTTGGCCCGTTTGCGCATTGGTCACACTCGACTTACTCACTGTTTCCTTTTGCGGGGGCTTGACCCTCCTGAATGTTCTTGGTGTCGACAGCCACTTACGGTCCTGCACTTCCTTGTTGATTGTCACCATCTTGATGGTGTTCGTCGTCGTTTCCATCTTCCGCATGACATTGCACGTCAATTGGGTGATAAGTCTGTCCTCCTGTCCGGTGTTTTTCAATTTTTGCAGGAGGTACAGATGTATGACAAGATTTAGATTAGGGGTTTGAATAATATCTCTGTAATGTGTGGTGCAGTGGCAACCCGGACCACTGCACTGTGACTGAGGTTGGCGCTAATGACCAAGTTGTCGACGCGCCATTAAGCCTCAATCCCCCCCCCCCCCCATTTTTTTTTAACTTTGCGTGGCCTTACCATATTTATTTCTGTTACGAGTTACTTAGGCCTATCAACACTTGTTTGTGTAACTTGACGGAAAAAAGAACACTACAGTAAGCGCCTCGCACAATTTCAAAGGAAAACGATATTCGTCACTTAATATCCCTTAAGTGCGCTTACTGAAACCGTATTCGTCACAATGCCTTTGCAAATTTTTGGCAAGTCAGGTTTTTTTTTTTAATATTGTGATGACGAATATCTTTTTTCCTTTGAAATTGTGTGTGACTGTTGTAAAGAGAAAAAAAAAAGAACATTTCACAACTAACATCTTCAAAGCTTATGGGCAAGCAAGCAATCATACATATTTATTTACGTAAACATTAATTAGGGCTATGACCAACTATTTAAGAAACAGCAAAATAATCATTTCACAACTGATACCTTCAACAATCTAACAATTTCATGTTCGTCAAAACTGGGCTGTTTTTCTTGATAAATGCCAGTATCTTTACTTTTTCGGGCTTCAATGATGATCGAGTTGGCGTAATGTTTCCAGTACAGCTGAACAATCGTTCACTGTCCGCACTGGTAAGTGGTATACACAAATACTGTCGAGCAATGCCGACCAACTTTGGCATTAGTAACCGGTGGTTATTAGGGATGTACCGATTAGGGCTGGTACTTTCCGGTTTTGTAGTTATCCGTTTAACCGGTTTTTTTTCCGGTCGGTTACATGAAAACCGTTTTTCTGTTTTCAGCAAAAAATACAGCCAAAAACATTTCACCCCTGTGTAAATACATTATTAAAAAACAAAGCTGTAAAAAAAACATGATTTAGGCCTTGGTAAGACAAGCACAATTATTGACTACATGTTGCATTTTGGGATTTAAACTAGAAGAAAGTTGACATTGATAAATTTAAGTACTTACTTTATCAAGAATTTTGACTTTATGTAGCTTTAAAATTTCTACAAGATGGCTTAGGCCTACTTACGACAACGTAAGCCAAAAACAACAAAATTTAACACAACATTTTCGTTAATTTTCCATTCATTTCAAATTAGGAGCCAGAAAAATTAGCATGTTTGCGTTTTTGGGTAGCAACACATTTCGTTTACGTGTTATGATGCAGCTTCGCTGCCGTTCGCGCTAGGTATATAGAAGAGTCCACTTCTCCATGACGCGGGGAGGGTAGATGCTGGCCAGCTTGTATTTAACTGCCTCGTGTGCGCGCTGGCGATCAGCAGTTTGTTTCGAAGAAAGTAAACAGCTTCGATGGGAAAACACAAGCCCGAGCGGATTATTTGTAAATAAGCTGCCCCCTACCCACCCCGGTTTTTTACTTTCACCGATTTTAAGTGATTGGATTAGTAGGCCTAAATGATGACACTTGGCTATTTTTGGCTCGTTTACCAAGGGTTTTGATTGGTGCCCACAGCAAACGTTTTTCGGATATGGATTTTATAATCCGAGTAACCGAACGTGAAACGGTTTCCGGTTAACCGTGTACCGATGTGCTCAAATGCCCTAGTACCGATGTGCTCAAATGCCGATTCCGATGTTGAAAAAACATAGGCCGATAACCTATTCCGATAACTTGTGGTCCGATGTTTAAGAAAGTAAAATGAAATTAAGTTACATTTTTCATTGAGTCAAAAATAATTAAGAGGTTTTCAGAAATAAAATTAAAATTTTCTTTAGGCCCAAAATTTAGCTCCCGGAAATTAGGTGTAAACATAACTGTCACAAAATGATTTATAAATTTATGGATTTCCGATGTTTTAACATCTGCTTCCTAAAACCGATGCTGATGTTCAGATGACCGATGTAGCCAAAAGGCCGATTTCCAATGCCAACATTGGTGCATCTCTAGTGGTTATGCCACCAATCGTAGATATTGTCTTCAAATGGGATCCTAGGCTGTGCCAAGTACACATCAAGTTCGTTTGTTTTGACAGCTTGGGCAGGCTCATCATCATCACTATCCGAATCTCTCCAGACACTTCCGCTCTCATCCACTCTGGCTTGTTTGTTGGTGGAGCTTGTCCGTTAACTTTTCCCAGTATTTGCAGTAAACAGCATTTGTTGACTTGGCCATTTTCAGTTTATCGTTAACGTGTTGTGAAATTCGCTGCAAAATTGGAGGAAAATCTACGCATTTTGTCGTGGGTCCAGAAATGTGCTGATGGAGTAAAGCTCCATTGCTTCAATA
Organism: Lithobius niger; assembly: GCA_023313725.1. Classification (NCBI taxonomy): domain Eukaryota; kingdom Metazoa; phylum Arthropoda; class Chilopoda; order Lithobiomorpha; family Lithobiidae; genus Lithobius; species Lithobius niger. Next base: position 23,851 of record JAHWFP010066040.1, read on the forward strand.
TTTCGGAATCTATCTTCTAAGCTGTTAAGTAGTGCTGGGCGCACAGCTTCAACATCTGGCTTTTCGTCTTCTAGTGCTCGTGTGATTCTCTTTGTTAGCCTTCGTAACTCTAGAATCACAAGTCCAAGTGAAGTATCACTGGCTTCAAAGTTGAGCGACAATTCGTGACAAGGGCCTAACAATTTCACCAACTGTTAACATAGCTCTAATGTTAACGAAAGTACGGGTACACGATAATGTGGAAATACTGTACGTGTTGGAATTAAAAATGCAAACAATGCATTGAGAGTTATACGATAACTCCTAAAGCGTTATACAATAACGCGGGGATCCATGAGAGGTTGCGGTGTACAAAATATTTTGAAATACTTCTTGTTGCGAAACAGAGTTAACGATAGCGGTGTAAGAACTAAGAACGCCGTGAGTGGCAGATGATGCCATGTTGCCTGCTGCTCCGGGGAGTAGGGCAGTGATAGACATACTGTTGGTGTGAGAACTATGTGGGTCGTTCCATTTTAACGACAGAGTGGTGGCGGCGTGGGCCGAAGTTAAATTGTATAAACTGAAACTAAAGAATATGTTACGTACAACAGTTTTAATTATTGAATCAACCAAAACACGATACGGAGGCCGCCATTGTTTTTCTGGAACTTGCAGAAATTAATGTCGACAGATGTCACTTTTCGATTTCGACTCGCAGCCGATTGAGATAGCTCTATTGGCTGTGAGAGCTCAAGCGTCCGACGGCCTTAGCTGGCCACTACAACTGTCAGCCAGCTAAGGCCGTCAGACGCTCGAGCTCTCGCAGCCAACAGAGCTATCTCAATCGGCTGCGAGTCGAAATCGAAGAGTGACATCAGTCGGTATTAATTTCTGCGCGTTCCAGCAAAACAATGGCGGTCTCCATGTCGTGTTTTGGTGATGTAATAATTAAATTGTTGTATCCGACGTACCTAACGTATTCTTACTGCAATTCTTGTGTTTAGTTATTGTTTAAATGATCCCAAAAGTTAAAAGCATGCATGTTAAAATAGATGTAATTGCCCTTTACGGAAGTGTGGGCACCATGCCTTAAAACAGTTGTCCAATTTCTCAGTCCGGAATGTCGCACGGAAAATGAAAAGTGGCTGGATCACGGCCAAACTCGGCACGTGCCCCGTGAACCAAGCCAAAAGGATGGCACTGGGAGATGGTGGCTCTCGGAACAACCCTGTGGTGCTGGTGACCCTAAAGGCACTTTTGGTAGCATTGCGAGTGTTATGGAAAATCGGTCAAACAGCTAGGGGCTCGAAAACCAGTAGTGTGGTATCATGAAATTTGTGTGCCAACGCGTCTCTTCCCCCCGTGGATTTTAAGCCTATCCATAGGTCCGCGCGTGGTGCTATTCACGAATAACATCGTTCCACCAATCGGAAATAGCATTAAGACTCTTTACGAGTGTTAGGGCAGTGCAGTTATTCGCGAAAATTTGATGTTGCAAAATTCTATCTTCAGCGCTTTGGATTTGTGGCCAATATAACCTGTCACATTCAGAAGCGTTGATCCTATACACACACTACCGGTACTACCCTGGTCTTTAGTAGTTGTATTTTTTTTTCTGTAGGATTCATTTTATATCTGGGGTGGGCTAGAAATGTTCTTAGTTTGAAGCACGCTCCTTGCTTTGGTTATTTTCAAGTTTTTATTGTATAAAAGAAAATTATGTGTGAAAAAAAAACTGAAAAATGCACAAATTTGTTTCGTTCCAGGTTTTGACCGTTACCATGAAAGTGAGCTCTCCAAAAAAGTAGTTTGTTACCCACGCACACAGTTAACTATTTTTAATGTGGTAAAATCAACCAGATTTTGCTTTCAGGTTTGCAAATTGAAGTATGTTGTCTATACCTAATGTAAGTAATAAGTACAGAATGTAATAAAAGAAATATTTATTCCATGTTAAGAGTTCTACTTACGTCTCTTACTACACCTTAGTATCGTTAACAATGCAGTTAGTTTCATTTCCCATTAATCTCTGTAAGTTTATATAAAAATAAGCTAAAAAAAAAATGGCCATAAAAATGTAAAAATAAATTGATGCTAAACGTCGCTGCTTGTTGACTGCGCTACAGGAGGCTTTTCCTGAAGTGCGATAGCTTCCTCGTTGACTGTAATTACAGTCTTGCGATTGCGACGGTGGAATGGATCAGGGCTCAGGTACTTGCCCAGGATTATGGCAACGGTAAGCACAATCAAAGTAACCACAGCCAGGCAGAAATACGCGCCATAGTAATCTGGGTGAAAAAACATAGTGCCTTATTTGGTTACAACGGCACAATTTGAGATTCTTGGACGGACGGCAGTGCACGAGGCAATTAAGTTGAGATTTCTTGGACGGACGAATGACGGTGCGAGATAAAGTGCTAGAAGGGCAGTTCTTGTTTTGGCTGAACCCAAATGGAAATGAATCGGTTACCAGTCTTCGGATCGTTCCAGTAATGCTTGTATCTTGTAACACAAAATATGACGTTGATGACAATGACGAGCGAAATAAGAGAGATTCCTACGCCAAGTGTAACGGGTTCCATTGCAATCAATGTTCTAGAACCTGAAATTAAAACAAAGAAATATAATAACCCAATCAATTCCAACAGATACGAACGGGGGAAAAAAAGTAGGTGGGAGGGTCAGTCAGACCCTCATGCAGATCCATGGGGTTTACCGAGTAGACAACTGCGGGCAAAGGACTACAATAAGAAAAAGGTGACTAAACATTGCTGATTTTGATATTGTTCACACGTGGCTCCAACTGGTGGTTTTTATGGTTTGACTTTGGGAAACGCATTATTAACAAAGATAGCAAGAATTTGTAATGTAATTTTATGAACGACGGGAACATGCCATGTGTGATGGAAAGAGTATTTAACACAATTGATGCCCTACTCATTGTTTTGTGGCTGTGTTTTAATCATAAAATTACATGGTGAACATTTACAATTACATTTTCTAAACAAGTTGTCAACCAATATTTTGATCAAGCCAAAACCCACTAGGTGATCCCCACTATAGTAAAGGGCCAACCAAGTTTTCATCATATAGTAATTATCTGAGCAAAAAACAACCCCGTCCCAAGTTGTTTATCCTACCTAGAGTAGCTCATAATACGCGATTCCACGATTAGCCAAAAATCGCGGATCTTAAATTAAGCTTCTGACAAAGTTTATTTTCAGTGGTACGGAATTATTGTTATGTTTGGGGTTATTAAAGTTTCCACCGACGATCGTGGAAAAGAACATTTCTCGCGGAAATCAATTATTTCCTCCAAATCGCACGTTTTTTTTTACCAAATTTATAGGTTTGGTTAACCTTTTAAGCAGGGAGTTGTCGTCGGTCATGGGGTGAGGCACTAACGAAATATTTATCCTTGCAAAAATATTGATATGGTCCAATTGTGGAAACTTGTAAGTCTCCAGCATGACAAGTATGAAGTAGGCATAGGTAGGTTAAGCTAAAATAAAAAAAAAAGTCAATTTATTAAAAAAAAATTTTTTTTAGGGGTGGTGGGCACGGAATGTCGTGGAAACTTAATTTTATTGACGCAGATAGTCGTGGGAACCCATATAATGGTTGCTGTGGAATTCCGCCGAAAAAGTTCAATTTTCGGTGCGAATTTTCTGATTTTTGGCCGCGGACAATGAGCGACTTTAATCCTACCCCAATCGCTCAAGTCTTTACCGAGACCTTGGTGGTTGTCAGCAAAGCTCAGAAGTTGGTGTCCTCAATTTAGACTCTGATGTCGGTATACGATGAAAAACTTATGGTCCCTTTAATACTGTTATGGGGGACAGACACATACCTTAATTTGCAACAAGGTTGTGCGCTTTCAGTCCTCTGTGATCGTTTCTAAAACGTACGAGTCCATGCAGACGTACATACTATGGAGCCTACCTTTCCCCTAAAATGGGACTTCAAGAACAATTCTGGCGTGAATCCACATTTCTCAAGAACCAAGCCTAACGGATTGTTAATTTGACAGTTGGCAGCGAGGTTTTCTTATAAGTTTATGACATCGCATTATTCCTGACTATTTTTTTTTTTGAAAACTTACGAATATGGGTAGGCTACCACAAATGACAAAATTTTAATTTCCAGCACGATTCTGGTGAAAGGGTAAAACGCAACGATGTCGTCACCTCAAACGTGTAAAGAAGTACATGAAATGTGCAAGCCAAGGCTAAACTGAAAGTTGCTTGCCGTCGTGTTGTGATGATAGAGATTAAGGCTGTACCGATCAGCATTTTTTCTGCCGAACAGATTCCGATCAGATCAGCCGCAAACTGATTGGTGTACCGATCCGATTTAACCGAACTGATCGCTACCGATTTTTAACAATTTTTTTTTCTGGCTTACACAGACTTGTAGGCTAACAAATACGTAGGCTAATGCAAACATTGGAATACATTTTTTTTACCCAAAGAAAGTAAATATTTGTCCTTTATTAACCTTAGCCTACACAATGTAAAACATGTAGGCCTAGCCTAAATTAAAACAAACGGTAACAAAACATGTGGTGAAACAGAATTTATTTATTGTCAAGGGCCTGGCAAAAATCGAAAACCTGTAGGTTTTTGTTCGCCGAACCGATCAGCACAAAATCTGTTCGGTACAGCCTTAATAGAGATTAATTGAATTACAACGGGTATCTTGTTTCATTTCAATAACCAAAAGTTTTTAATTTGTAAATTGTTTGTGGTACAAGACGTGATAGTGCTGTTTACGCAGGAAGGCAGCAATTGTTGGCAGTGCCATTTCTGCGGGGATCGTTGGAACTTACTTGTTTGTGCAATGCGTAAACTAAAGTTACGCTATCTCGAGCAATGGTTTTAGTTTTCACACCCCAAGTATAGATTTATAGCAGTTGAAATTTTTAAGACAAAAGGATGATTCTGAATAACTCTGAATACCGATAATTCGGTCATGTTACTTTGGTTAAAGAAAAAAAACTAAATCGTACGGTTTAAAATTTGTGTATCATTATTTAAGTTATAATATGCTTAGCCTAAAATAAGTATGTAATTTACGCGAAGTTTCTAGTACGAATATTAATTATGCAAGAACGGACTGTTTTCAATTACATCGGCGCGAGACAGCGAACGTGACTTCGAGCTATGTATTGTACAGCTATGACATCACAGTTCATCAGTCACGTGACTTCCGCACCTCGCCCCATAGTGCACTGCGTGACTGCGCAAAGGCAAGCGGAGTCGTCATCTTGGCAACCGTACCGCCAAAGCGAAACCGAAACTAAACTGTGGCACTACGACTTCGACAGAACCGTACGTCTCTTCGAACCAACGTGCGATGCAAAACACTACGCAAGGTACCGGTAATCTGCGATTACAGTGCTAAATCCAGACATAAAAACAAAAACTTGTGCATCAATTCTTTTTTAAATTTTCGAAGAGTCGACCTTTCTTCTTCTTTAGAAAACATGAAACAATACAGGAAAGAAGTTTACAGGCTAAAGCCTAAAAGACAAAAGTCCCAAGAGACGAAAATTTTATTCGAGTACACGTAAGTTAAAAAATAGAAGCAACACTGATTTCAGTTCGGACTTCGGAGCTAGCTAATCCTTGTATTTAAGCGTGTCTAAGTAGAGCGTAGCAACCAGAGCATCTAACCTGCCACATAGCAACCAGGGTGAACTTCCTTTGTTAAGCGTATGCACGTGGCGCCTGATGAACTGTGACGACAATCGAGACTTCGAATATCAGAAGTGATAAAAGACGTCTGCTAGAAACGCAACTCTATAAAGGGATTAGTTGTTCTTTAACACTCATAATATTCCACTAACATACTACCAACAGTTAAGATTTTTATCTTATAGATCAACATCGCGGCCATTTTACTTTGGTTTTAGGGAAAATACTCACAACAAGGATACGCTAAACCAAAAAACTTGTGTAATTGTCAATGACAGGTGCATTTTCGGTGGCCAATTTTCTGCCACCTTCAACTGTATCCGACAACTGAAAGCCATGGAGCAGCTCAAGATTGATGCAGACATTGCCACCACTAGGGCAGACAAAGCGAAACTTGCTGTTATTCTTGACAAGTCCAATTATAACGATAAACTGCGCATGGAACTTGAAAACCAGAAGTTGTATAAAAAACTTCAATATGACTTGGGCAATTTGATGCATACTAACCCAACTGACCACATCTCCAATTTAGTGAAACAAGGTTATCTTTCCGAGCCAGAAAGGTCGAATCTTAAATCGAAAGCTGACTCCACCAGCTGTGTGTGTTCGGCCAAGTCCACAAGACAGGCTTCCCACTACGAATGATTACTTCAGCAAAAGGGGGACCTGCCCAACGTATTGACTGGTTTTTAGCCCCATGCTTGAAAAAGTATGTGTGGGGAGAGCGGGGTTTGCTCAGCACACCAGACTTCCTGAGGAAGATTCGAGAAGTGAAGGTGGAGAAGGAAGACCTGCTGGTTTCTTATGATGTGATAGGTCTGTTTCCAAGTTTGACTCACAGGCTCATCATGGAGAAATTCGATGAGGCTGCGGCAAAAGTCAAAAGTCCGACAGAGAGATTATCTCAGCTCGATAGGAGGCTACTGAAAGCTCTTCTGATGAACATCCATGTTCAATTCGAAGGCCAGACCTTCCAACAGATCGCTGGCACCCCAATGGGGTACAGCGCATCCCCACTGATTGCGGAAATTGTGCTCCAATTCCTTGATGCCCACGTCCCCTCCACTGCCACACTCATATCAAAGTTTGGGAGAGATTCGTGGATGATACTTTTGCTGTCGTCCAAGCCAATGAGAGAATGGCAATTGAGAATACTTTGAACGAGTGGAAACAAGACCTCGGCTTTACCTCCAAATCGGAAATTGATGTGAAGCTGCCCTTCCTGGACACGCTCATCAGGAGAGGAGGAAGAACTGCTTTGGTCTACTTACGAAAAGCCGACCCAGACTGAACCAGGTGTCGACTACTGCTCTGGTCATCTGAAATCCCAGCTGCTAGCCATTCTCCAGGGCAAAACGTTCCGCATTCGAAGCCGGCTGATGTCTGGCGACAATGGAGACCACTACTTTGAGAAAGCTAAGACAAAATACCTCACACTGGGATACCCCGCCAAGAAGATTAATCTCGCCATTAAAAGAGCATTGCAGTGTAAAGACCCCCTTGAGGAAAAGACCAAACCCCCCAAAGCTGACCGACTCCACGAAACTGTGACGTACATTCTGGCGTGGAGAACTGGCCAGAGTGGCCCTGTGGAAGCTTGATATTGAATGCTGGTTCAAGAATCCTCCCTACATCACGAAGATTCTAAATCAAAAGAAAGTGCACCAAAATAGCGGATACCCAGGGAAACCTCATAACGCCTCAAGAGCAGGGGCTGCTGCAGCAATAACAAGCATGGTGCCATGCAACCTGACCTTCACATAACTCACCTACAACACTCGAAGAGAAATGTGCCAAACCTAGTACCCCAACCTGCTTCCATTACAACAACAAATTAAGTAGCAGCTGATGACCACCAAGTCGGCCGTCTACTGGGTCCCCTGCAAAGACTGCCCAGGAGCAACCCTTCCCAATGTCGGTCGCCACTCGCCATTTGGCGAGTGGAAATCAACAGTTGGCGACTTGGAATTTAGCCATACTCGCCAAATCGGCGACTAGCTACAGAGCATGCCACTAAAAAAGGGGTATCTCTGGAACCGTATAAGTTAGAGACGAACGGTTTGCGGCGTTATTCTCAGATTTATAAGGGCTACATAACTGGATTTTTTTGCATTAATACTGAAGTTTAAGAAAATTGCACAATTTTGTTAATGCATAAATTAGAGAAACCTTTCATCATACAAGACGTATTTGGTATGTGGCGAGTAAAACTTGTGAAATGGCGAGTGCTTTGTAAGGTCTACTGGCCAAGTGGCGACTGCTACTGGATTGACATTCGGAAGGGTTGCACAGGAGGGTAAGTGGGAGAGACAAAACGCAGAGTTTGTAAAAGAGTCTCGGAGCATATGAAAGAAACAGCCAACGCTGACTTGATGAATAGCGCCATTGCAGCACACAGTGTTAGACCCAGCACAGCATAGACTGGGAAAGTATGAAAGTGCTTCTGCATTATAACTCCGGAAAAGATCATCATCTGCGAGCACTGGAGTCCCTCTCTATTTTACACTGCAGAGAAAATAAAATCCCTCTGCTAAATGAGCAGGCACCTGCATACCCAAAAATTATGCAGTTTGCCACCCCAGACCTAGTACACCAATTCGAAATCCAGTGGAAACCATTCCTAACAACACAGGAAGAGGGCAGCACCTCCAACAACTAGTACTGCTCTTACAGGAGCCAAGACCCACTGAGAAAAACGCATAATTCAAATTTGTTTTTTTCCGCTGACGTTTGTTGTTGCTGTTGCGAGCAGGACACTGGGCTTGGCCTGAAGGAGGAGGCAGAAAATTGGCCACCGAAAATTCGCCTGTCATTGACAATTACAATTTTTTTGATTTAGCATATCCTTATTGTGAGTATTAAGATTTTTAATTGAAACCCGCAAATTTTCGATATTCTTCTCAAGGCACACTACTAAGAAATTCCTAAATTTAAAGTTCGATGGAGTATGTAGTGCAGTGCGAGTGTCTTCTTCAGGCACACTCCACTGATATTCCTAAGTTTCGGAATTTTGATGGAGTGTGTGGTGCAGTGTGAGTGTGTAGCTGTGCGTCTATTGGACTGCCTGAAGACAATCAGTGTCAGGTAGGCTATCCAATGCCAAAATTCGCGGCTTTAAGGTAAAAAAGTAGATGACTAATTTTCTAAATGCAAAGCGTTTCCCAGTGAAAAAATTCCAGTTCAAATAATTATTTTTCGAGCATGAGGAAGTTAGAAATGTGATAGTCTTACCTTATATCGTCAATCGCAAATCCAAATTCCTCTTGGTCGATAAATAATTTTTTAACCAATTACGTTGTAGACCAGATTTAAAATAACCAACAATTAAGTACAGCAGAGCAAGAAAATTCACAGCTGACTGCAATGTAAGCTTGTCAGAGCCTATAATATCAAGTTTAAAATGCATTCATATTGCTCTCTGTTAAATATGTGACCGTTCCAATTTAGGCAGTTTTTTTCCATTCACTATTAAAAAATACAAATGTACCAGGACGCATTTTGAAAGCTTTTATTTCTATTCTAAGTCAGTTCGTTTTCGCGGGAGCAATACTTAACAACATTATCTTTCAAACGACAATTTAAGGTTTCGTGTTACTTACACGTTAGTTACCCTATAGTTTTGTTTAGGTCTAAGTAATGTTACAATGCAGAACTAGGCTATCAGAAAATTGACTAACTTTTAGTGGTAAAAATGTCTAAAGCTTGTAGGATAAGTCTAGGTTTACCGCTTTGTTCATGATTTTGACAATATATAGCCTAAGTATTTGTTGGTGGTTTTAGCTATTGGTTTATAGGTTAGATTTGGTAGTCAGTGCATCAGTTTTGCTTCAACTCCGTTGTGTACGCCTTAGCATAGGAAAGACCAAAGTCCCAAGCAAATAACAACGTTTGTGAGGGTCCTAGGAACCACACAGCCTGGAAGTTTAGCATTTCTGCCAAAACGATACAAGATTAAATCTTGCTGCTTAGGTATGTACATGCTGACTTCTGTATGCAGTTGAAAGAAGCCTAGGGAAGAGGTTCTCATAATTTCAGCGAAAGCTTACGCACAAACTAAAACTCAGTCCTATTCTTGAGTGAGTGACAAACTTTAGGCCATGTAAAAAAAAAATTGTTCGGTTTACGGGCGAGGTTGTAACTGAAGCACTAGCAACCAGGCATTTAATTTAATTTTTAATTTATTTAACTGACCACAATTCTTTCAAGTGTACCTAACTCAAAACTGAAAGAGTTTGCTGTCAGCCTAAAAAAGTATAATATTCTGCTAATACATTATTTATGTCGTCTAGTATTTGAAGTATTTTAGTTTTTACCAAATAACTTCTTAGTGGCTTGAGCTAAAGGCTGGGAATTAGCACCATTGAAAAGATTGTTTCGAGCCTGTTAAAATGGTATACTAGAAAATGTCAAAAACTGTTAAAATTTGGCGAAAATATGATTTTTACCGGTTGGACCAAGATTGAGATAAAAAATTTTGACCCGTGATAATTTAGGGCACCAGCATGCGCCTGTAAACCAAACAATTACTTTTGCATGGCCATACAAATGAAACTAGTTCAAACGACGACTACCTTCGTCAGGCAAAGAGTTCAAACACCAGACAACAAAATTGTGTGCTAGCAATCACGTTGTTAGCATGTGATGTAGTCTGGTGCTTGAACTCGTGGCCTGATGAAGGTAGATGTTTGAACCAGTCCTTATTGCAGAATCTGAGGGACAATTGAAGGCCACAACGGACAAGTTTTATCAAAATTTCTACAGTTTTGTCAATTTTTGGCCAATTTTAACATTCCAGTAGCATTCTCCATTTTAATCGTCTCGATGAGACCTTACTGGTGGAATAGCCAGATCACTAGGATAAAGCACAGAAAAGTTGTTCAATAAAAACCAATAAACAATTAAACATGTGGGCAACCATAGCCTACAATAAAAACAGATTAGGCTAGCTGTAGATTATTTTTTTTTCTGACAATTGGTGTCCAGACAGTGGCAGAAAGTTCTGCTCTGGCTGGTCAACTAGTTTCAATCGTAATTCTACCGAAAATTCGCAACTCAACTGAAGAGTACAACTGACTTTGATTTGTGCTTAAGTTTTTGCTGTAATTGTGTTCAACCAAGGTAAAAGTAGTCTGTCTTCATTCAGGAAAGGTTCTCATAATGGCATTTTTGGTGTGCTGGATGGCGAAATTATTTAATAAACTAGGGGTGTTTAATTAACATGCTGCGGCCGCATCTCTTTTGGATACGTAACAAAAAAAAAAACACTAATCCAGTTTAGTTGTACAAATTTTCAAAGAATGTTTTTTTTTCGAAAAATCTGCAAATTGTGATAAATCAACGTCGCTGGTCACGAAAAGGATGGGTATTTTTTTTTCACGAATTATATGCCATGCTGCGGTAAATTCAGAATGTTTGTAAATAATCATAATATAATATGTTGCAACTAATCACAAATTCTTAACAGGAAGGTTTATCACTCTTATTTTCATGACCAGTAATCTTGATTTACCCAAACCTTGATTTACGACAAAAATACGTTTGTTAAAATTTATTCACCAACACTTAATTGGTGCCAAAAAAATGCGGGCTTTTAATTCCTTACATCACTAATTTCAACCGTGGACTTTGTCGTTTCGATTAGACTCAAGTATAAACACCAGGAAAATATTAGAATTAACGAAAAGTATTTCTACCGATTACATACTTTCGTTTGCACCTTGTTTAAATCTCGACTCAGCAAATTCCCAAACGGGGCAACGCCCTTACTGTTCCACCTATTAAATTTCTTTCCTAACCCATCAACTTAATCGAGAATTAAGCTTGTCGGTTTTTTTTACATCAACCTACGTTTACTAATGACTACTTAGGAGAAAAAAAAATTAAAATTACAAATAAAAGTTTAGCCTTTACTGATGTTGTTTTTGCGCGAACTTAAATTTAAAATTAAAAACAATGGCGACTGTTGTGATGAACAGGTTGTTGCACACTTCTGAACTGGAATAAACTTACAAGTAGCCAGGTTGATGTCAATGTTAACAACAACGGACTTTAGAATGACGCTTTATTTATCACATGACGTGATCGCGTAATTAAACCCACCGGTATTAAGTTCCAGACATCATGGATTTTCGGGCGAAGGACCCTCCAGCACAGCGACGCCGTAGATTTAAATTGTTGGGCTATAATTAGCGATACTTAAAACTACTCGTGTAATATCTCAGAAACACTCTTCACTTTTCTTTTCTACGTCAGTTACAAGCCATTAGTAATCATTTTCATGCTAGGTAAACGTTTATATTTAAAAAGTTTGAAGAAAATACTGGTATTTTAATTTAGGATAATATTTGTAATTGAGTCATGCTAACTATACAAACTATTTAATGCCTGCGGTGCCAGCCACTGGTTTTGCAGAAAAGGTGGTATCAAATATTTAAGGAAAAAAGCTGAAATTTAACATAAAAAAATAAAATAAGTAAAAGTAAGCCAATTGAAAATAGTATTCGGTAAACAGCTTTAAACGTATTAATCTGAGTAAAAATAATAGTGTGCAGATGTGAACACTGATCTTTACAGGTAAAATGTGGATACCATTTTCTACATTGACATTGCGTGTTTGTCGCGGCAAGATTAGTTCCACAATCTCCTAATCATATATATAAGATCGCTAAATCGGCTTCCGGTACAACTTCCGGTCCACTGACAGAAATTCCAGAAAAGCAGTAGTAAAAATAGTCAGACCGTGAAAGTAGATGCTACGTTAAAGGTTAGTGTATTGGTTGAATTTAGGTATTCGGTTAACACTTTAACAGCAGTTAAAGTATATGTAAAATCGTTAAATCAGTTGGGCACGTGACACCAACTTCCGTACAATCGGTGCAACTTCCGGTCCGTCTTCCGGTTCACTCACACAACCCAAAAACCAGTAATAAAAATAATCACGTTACCGTGAAAGTAGTTAATACGTCAAAAATTCGGTCAGGCTCATACGGTTGTTGTGTTGGTTGAATTTAGGCGTTTGGTTAAAACTGTAACAGCAGTCGAGGGTTCACGGTCAGTTCCGGCAAGGCCATGGACAGACCGCGCCATCTATTACCAACATAAAAAACCATGAATCAAGAAAGCAACGACACCTGAGATAGCTGCGTACCTCGCACCACTCCAGGCCCGTCAGCTTGCTTCTGTTTAGTGACAGATACGCTAGGAGTCGTCCAGTACCGTACGGATTAACAAACCAAAGGAATTTGTATCTGAACTAAGTGAATACGTGAAAAGCCCTCAATATGCGCCAGATCTCCCAATTTGATCGATGCCTTTACGTGTTTAAAGTTTAAAGCATAAATTTTGTTCAGAAACCAATCCTCTTTGGTTCTCATGCCGTCACTAACTATAATGCCGGAAGAGCATGAAGCTGACAGGCCTGGAGTTGAGCGAGGAACGCAGTTACTATCTCAGCTGGCCTTGCAAGAAAGGCAGGGCAGGGCCTCAATGGGCCAGGGGGATGGCTCTTTCAGCTTTTCTTGTCCGCGTCGGATTTCCAAGATGGCGACCCCATTGAGAAAAAGGCGTGTGTCGATTTCGTTGTATTTGCGTGCGTCACTTTCAATATAAGAGGTACGCAAACCACGACTTGATTAAACTAAGTCGCGGTATTGCAATCTGACATTTTTAGTTTGGTCAAGTTTGAAACGGCTGAAATTAACTTCCTAATAATTCGTCGAAACACACATCTTGAGCTGATAGAAAAATAAAAGCAAACGATGCAACAAGCATAAAGACGGAAGCAGACGACACAGAACACGAATTTTATTACTTGTTATAACCTAAAGCGAAGAATAACTTCACTTGACGTATCAGTAACGTCAACCTTTTTTTTTTTGGGGGGGGGGGGGG
>JAHWFP010066040.1:47337-64593 GCA_023313725.1 Lithobius niger
TGTCCATCATGACCTGCATTGAACCTTTAAAATTGCTCATCAGTGGCAATGCAACTGTCCATCATGACCTGCTTTGAACCTTTACAAACTGTCCATCATCATTGTCAGTGAAACGATATACCGGTTCAATCACCTGCACTTAACCTTTAAACTTTCCATCAGTGGCAGTGAATTTGTCCATCAGTAGCAATGATGTCACACAAATGCTTTTAGGTGTTGTCTTCTGTGTCAAGTGTTTTAGTTGTACTTTGATTTCTGATTTATTTCTGTGAGCGGCGAGTGTGTATGATGGTCTGATAAATTTTGACATTTTAAAGTAAAATCTGCATAACCCCTTGCATAATTTTATTGGTTTATAAACTTAAATCGTAGAGCATAGAAAGCACATGGAAAATTTGAAATGAATTGCACAACAGGTTCCGAAGCTGTTACGGATACAGACAGACTATTTTCATTAATACAGAACGAAAGTTAGAAGTTTGAAGGCAATGCGATACCGCCCTAGTTATACTTAAACTACCATTGAACAGATTCAATAAAAAAGCAGTCTGTTCAATGGTAGTTCAGGCATTTATCTTGCAAACTATATTACAAAACATGCGTTTTTAATTACACACTGCTAAATTTAAAAGAACTGAAACAAAGTGATTGCACCATTTCACACAACGTTAAGAAAGGTTGTAAAATTTTTTATTCTTGGCTCACTGTCTCGCCACTAGATTGCTTTGTAATGCAGATGTTTGAACGCAATGGCAGATGTTCCATTTTTGTCTTTTGGGAAAATAAAATGAAATTATGCGAACAAATAATTAACAATTTGCTTCTTATACAGTTCTTTTTATCAACATATGTGCACGTACATGCATTTTTATTATTGTTTTGGAGTGTTTAAACTAGTGACACAGCTGATGAAACCAATTTAAGGAATGCTAGCCACTCAAGTTTTTTTTTCAAGAAGTCGGTGCATTGATAGGTTTTTTTTTTTCAGTGACACTTATTAAAAATTACCAAAAAGTCTGCAAGTTGAGTTGTAAGAATATTATATCATCCCCACCAGTAGAACTTTCTACCACTGTCTGAAACACTAGCTGTGTCAAAAAAAAGTTGTTAATGGCCAATCTGTTTGATCATTATGGTTACCCCACGTTTATTGTTTTTCACAAAATAACCTCTTGGTGCTTTGGCTGGGCTTTCCCACCAACGAAAAGGTCTCCTCAAGATGATTAAGAGAATTAGAATGGTGTATTTGAATGTAAAAATCGGTTAAAAATTGATGAACAGTTGAAATGTGGGCGAAATTTTCCTACAGCAGCCTTACATTGTCTGTGACGTATTGTCGCGCATTATGTGTCGTGCCAATTCTGCTACTCGGTTGAGGAGAGTTTGGAGGGTCATTGGCCATACCAGTGGTATTTATTACGTATGGCATTACACTAAACAATTTTCACTTTATTCCTCCGTATTGCAAAACCATTTTAGCTTAGTTTTAAGTAAAGATAATTTCGCTAGTCAAAGAGCTCGGTGCTTTTGCAGTTCGAAATTTGTGAAGGAGCAAAATTATCAGTATTAAAATAGGATCTTGTGGTATCTTTAATGGTAAATGCAGTGACTCCGTGTTTGAAACCTATATTGTGGTTATACTTGCAGTGCACTTCAATGCAAAGTTCAGTTCCTAAATTGGCTCAATTAAATGAGCATTACCTTGTGTATTCATACCTCACCTCCCTGTTGGTTAGCAATTCCATCAATACAAGACGAGGCTTCCTCTAATCTTGGTCTTGTCTCGACCTTTCGTACCCCGGCCTCGTCTTGTCAAGTCTACATCTCTTACTAGGTGGTACACAATTTTGGAATTTATTAAACTGCTGAACTTATTTCTGTTATAGTCGAAAAAATTAAACAGTTTTCACCTAACTTTGTACCATGAAAGGATGCGCTTTTTAACAGCGATTGTTAAAAATAAAAAAAAGTAGAAAATACCAATAAATCTAGGTCCTGCCAAAAACTAGTCAATTAAAATAAAGACAAAATGCAGATTGATCTTCATTCGTCACTGGAAACTTTTTTATTTCCGTGACTTTTTTATTTGGCTAAGCGTCATGCTAACTTGCCATTAATATGATATCGAGCAGTATTGACGAGTAAACATACCACATTCTAATTTATTGCTCCATTTAGAATGTTAAATTGATGGCTGTAAATTTTTACGAGGTCCATACAACTTATTTTTTGTATCCAAACCTGTCGAAACTTTTAGCATTACATCGCATTATCATCTCAATCTCAGCATTGACACTCTCTGAACTTATCGAGACCAGGCTTGACAACTTGATATAAGAACTAATAGGAACACTTACAGCAGCCAGTCAATAGCAAAGAGAAGACTGACATCACTTATAGGCACTTCCGGCATCACAGATAATGTCATTACCATGAGGAACAAAGAGGCACTTGGAGTAGCTGATGAAGCAATGCTGACTGCAGTTGCTGTAAACCTAACAGGAACATACAACATATTTAATTATTCCATACATCTGACTACATACGTAACAATTAATGTGTCCTTCATGTTTGTACCTGTGCTGTTTCAAGAACGAATGATGAAATCTGCGCTAGTAGTGTATTAACTGAAAACATTTATTAATGACAACCTACAGGTAGTACGAATTCAGTCATACTTAAAGAGAAGACAGACTTAGTAAAATGCATGACGACATGATTTTGAGATGTTAAGGAGATAACAATGTGATTATGCCTATGAAATAATGTGAAATTCGTACCATTCATGGTCAGTTCAAACTTGATGTCGTATTCTTTATGTTAGTTAACATCTAAATCACTATTCGCAGCTAGTTGCAATACAGCATTATACATTGCGCCAATTTTTCTTTCAAGTCTCATTAATTGTATCTCATTACGACAAATGTCCACTCTCATCTAGGAACCAGTTACTTATAACTCAATACCGATATAGCCCCGTCCCTGGCCTATACCCCTGTAGGAATTTTTGAGTGGATGGATGAAACCTGTTACAGGGGTCAGGCACATTATAGTAGATTTAATAAAAACAGAGGTAGACAGACATCTGAGAAACTTCATCCGAATTTTCCATAACAAATTTTCCAATAAGGCTGTTCTTTCGATGAAATTAAACATACCTTTATGCTTTTACCTGTGCTATCGAATTTCAAAAGAGTTACATCGGCTTCTGGATGATTAAAACATGTTTTTAATCAAGCCACCTGCCTAATGATAGTAGATTTATATAAATATGTCAGCCGAAAGTAGTTAAAAAAATACGGTGTATGAAAATCTATACAAAATCGTACAGTACGACTTAGCATAAAACACTTAGAGGTTAGCACTAAGTGCATTTCGAAAAAAATAAACAATATGGAAAGAATAGATCCCAACCATTCAGAAAATCCTAAGTATGTCCATTTCGGGCTAATAGAGGGATACCGAGAGCACTTTGAATTCGAAAATCACAACACGTTTTTGCTGCTATGCCATTACCTCTTCACCTTTAAATGGGCTTAGGACGGTCAGGGTTAGGGTTGATGGAATGACTAGATCCCCAACTTTCAAAAAATCCTAAGGACGTCCATTTCGGGCTATTAGAGGGGTCGCAAGAGCACTTTGAATTCGAAAATCACCTTACGCTTTTGCTGCTATGCCATTAACCTCTTCACCTATAAATGGGCTTAGGACGGTCCGTATCTAAGTTAAACGATTTCAGTTAGGGTTGATGGAAAGAATAGATCACCACCTTTCAGAAAATTCTAAGCATGTCCATTTCGGGCTAAATTTAGATAGATCCCAAGAGCACTTTTAATTCGAAAATGACTTTGAATTCGAAAGTGCTCTCGGGAGCCCTCTAATAGCCCAAAATGGACATACTTAGGATTTTCTGAAATGGTGAGGATCTATTCTTTCCATATCGTTTAAATGTTTCGAAAAGCACTTACTGCTAACCTCTGTAAGTGTTTTATGCTAAGTAGTACTGTACGATTTTGTTTTGATTTGCATACACCGTATTTTTTTCACCACTTTCGGCTGACACATTTACGTACATTTAGTATCATTGTGCAGGTGGCTTGAGTACAAACATGTTTTAATCATCCAGAAGCCGATGTACCACTTTTGGAATCCGATAGCACAGGTAAGAGCATAAAGGTATGTTTAATTTCATCGAAAAAACGGCCATATTGGAAAATTCGTTCTGGAAATTTCGGATGAAGTTTCTCAGATGTCTACCTCAGTTTTTTTTAAATCTACTATAATATACCTGACCCCTTTAACAGGTTTCATCCGTCCACTTAAAAAATTCCTACGGGGGTATAGACCAGGAACTGGCTCAATAGGGGTACAAGATGTCAAGTTTCCCAAAGGAACAGTCTAAGGAAATGGTAGCATTCCCTCAGAAGATGATGCCAACACTACCCGAACCACCCAATCAACTTGTTGCATATCCTCTTCTTAATAAGAAGTCAAGTTTCCCAAAGGAACAGTTAAGAAAATGGTAGCATTCCCTCAGAAGAGGATGCCTACACTACCAGAACTACCCAATCAACTTGTTGCATATCCTCTCCTTAATAATTAATCTTAATTGCTCTTACTAAGTGATTAAGTTCAATAGTTCAAGATCAAATTGTAAAAACAGTGATGATAGAAATGCGACGCTTCTGGAGAGATAATCCGACGATATAAATAAAGATGCGGGTGTACAGCAGTGGCTCAACCAAGATTATGAACCTAACTTTGATAAACCCCCAAAACATAATAAGATTTGTCGCATTAAACAACTTAAGTTTAATAGAGAAACCAATGCAAATGGATGATAGATGGATGATGGTGGTTGGTTACTAACGTAGTGGCAAACACTTAGATTAGGCTCAGGAAAGCAGGTTAAAAAAGTGAGATACCATAATACGAATAATGTTTCACAATACGTGTCAATGGGTACCGAGGCATACTGACAACTGAGCTCCTCAGCTATTGGCCAGTGGTCCCAGAGCTAATTGGCCTTGTCCTGACATTCTATAATGTATCAGAGGTATGTTTGTGGCAGATCGGCAATTGCAATGGCTGGTATTCCGTTTTACGATCGGTTTTTTTTTAGTTTTGAAAGACAAAACGTTTCCATCAGAATGATCAGAATCAAACTTCATTCTTCTTGAATTTATGGCATAATATATAAGACTGATTAAAAATAATTTTTTTTTCTTAGTATAGGAGTGTCTGTAACCTGCCACGTCGCAAGTGCAAAATATTTACCATATTGTGCACTATTGCACATAAAAAAATGCCACTATTTGTGAAACTTACGACGACTTTAAACATGAATGTGAGATGGTAGCTGTGCATTATGAAAAACACAAAAAATTATACTTTTGAAAGTGCTAGTGAGAATCGCTTTATGTGATGCCGCAATATTGATTTTTTAAACGTAAATGAATTCATAAAATGTGCCTGGCTGCAATGCCTTCCGGCCAGGCAATTCCTTTACCGTAAGGTGCTTTTTAAGAAGGTAGATACATTCTAAATTTAGGGATTCGGGTGAGATGAGATGAGACTAATGGCAAGTTCTTCTTGACTTTTCAGTCTCATAAGTCAGTCTCGTCTAGTTTCCTCATGTTTTCACATTGGCCTTGTTCTTTTTGTCTCGTTAGGCCAAGTCGTGTGTAATTTTTTAATTTCATAAATTTCTTAAGTTATTTCCGTTAAAGATGGAAAAAATTTGAAGTGCTCATGTAATTAGTCGCAATGATGTCAAATTAAAAAAATGGAAACTAAAAAAGAGAAATTCATACAATATAATTCAATTATAAACCTACGTAAAAACATTAACTAAAAATTGAATTTGTACAGAGAAATAAGAATTTTGAAAAAGGAATAACTGTAGAAACGAGAATTTGTAACCTCTGTATGCAAGTTCACATGTATTGTATAAAGCTAATCAAATGAGTAACAATTAATAAGCAATAATTGTACACTGAAGACATTGTGCACGGCAGCTCAGCCGCCACATGACTTTAGTACCGGTAGAACACTTTTTGTGTCCTTTTTGTCTCACAAAGTACACAAAGTGTTTATTGACACTACATAATTAATGTGGATGCTGAGCTAGAACACAGTGCTTTGCAGTGTATTCAGAGTTGCTTTAAAACTTTACAAACCTAAAGGTCCAAATTTCTTGATTTGAGCTGACGAAACTATTCTGAGCCTTCATTTATTAGGCTCAGTCTAGTCTCAGTAAATTCTTATGTCCTATGCTTGACCTTACCATTATATGTATAAATGCACTAATAATACGTGAGAGAAAGAAAACAATTGGCATTAACCCAGGAGACTGAACAGTATACCTAGGTTAAATAAATACAGAAATACATAAATAAATGGCTGGGCCGTGTCAGTATGGTCATCGGTAGGACTCAGCCTTTGGTTTAAATATCATGGTTTCGATTCCCCACTCAGGCAGTCTGACATTTAAGTTCAAAGGGTAATGTAAATAGGTTTGCATCTGTATTTATATAACCCATCTGAGCTGATTTGCTTTTCGTCCTGTATATACCTAGCTTGATGCACTGATCACTTCGCCTCCACAAAGTAGTTCCTAATCGTATCAACTAGTTTGCCCTTTATTACCTATTTGTGTACAACTATAATACAGCCATAATGTAATAGTGTACCATACAGTAATGTGAGGGCAGTAGCAAAGTACATGCAGTAAAACACTTGAGTCTTGCAACTCAACTCACATGGACATTTTTAAAAACAGTACCTCAATTTTTGGCTTTCATAGTAGCTTTAACAAAAGAGCACAACACCATAACAACATAGCAGGCTAGTGGCTATCTGTACAAGCAACACGTCGTACATGTCTGAATGACGCGTTGTCTGTACAAATGGCCACTGTTACGCGTTGTTGTAGTGGTTTGCTCCTTTGCTAAAGGCTACTATGAAAGCCGAAAATTTAGGTAAGTTCTTAATAAATATCCATGCAGTTGAGCTGTGGGACTCAAGTGTTTTACTATGTACCGTACAGTAAAGATTTTTAGATTGAAGGGTTGACAGAGGCAACGAAAGTACAGATTGCATAAAACGTATTATTACCACAGTCAAGTTGAGCCGTGATCGGCTGATAAGATGCATGCACTGATCCCTCATGGCATCAGCAAACAACAATAACAACAAAGAATACAATAGTCTTTCTTACACAATCGTGATGATCTCAGCAATACTCGGTTCTACAGAATTCATTTGGGCGATGAAGATGGAGGCAATAGCAACAAACATGGCTGTGCCGTTCATGTTGATAGTGGTCCCGATTGGAATCATGAAACGGGTCAACAATTTATTGGCACCATTTTTTTCTTCCATGCATTGCATGGTGATAGGCAGAGCAGCAGCACTGAAATGCAAAAGCACATACCAGTAGCAGTTATTTTCAATTCTGGCAAATGTCACCAACATACAGCAGCTTTTACAAAATACTATATTCTGTAATATCCAGTGGTGTATGCAGGAATTTTTTCCTGGTGGGGGCACGTACATGTAGGGGCACTCTGTGTTACTAAAAAAAACTTTGAATAACTAGCTAGGGGATCTGGGAGAGCTTACAGGCTGATGATGTTAAAAAGTTGCTTCATTGCTCCCCTTCCCCCCCCCCCCCCCCAAAAAAGTGCTGAAAGTGTTGAAAAGTTGCCCGTTGGGCCCCCCCAAAGGCTGTAAATTGTGTTAAATTTCAGTTCGAACCCGCTGAGGGAGCTAAGCTGATCAGCTAAGCTCTCCCAGCTCTCCCGAACTAACATTTAACACATTTTAGAGCTTTTTTTGGGCCCACGGTGCAACTTTATCATTTTCAGCACTTTTTTTTTGGGGGGGGGGGGCAATGAAGCAACTTTTCAACACTTTCTGCAGAATTTTTATTTCGAATTTTGAGATCGTAAATTTTGGCCTTTTACATGACAATTTGAAATATTTATGATATTTATTATACAAAAAATCACTAAAAACATGTTTGGTCTGTGACGTGGGGGTGCCAGACCTTCCTTGGGGGAAAGGACGTGCCCCTTATATCCCCTCCCCCCTCATGTGCACGCCTCTGATAATATATTTCGCATCAACAGACGACTTTTAGGGCACGTCACCAAACAGAAGCTAAGAAAAGTAACTCCCAATGATCACCGATACATTGTGAGATGTGAACGTGAGGAAAGCACTAAACGGTTGTCAGAGTGGTTGGCTACCAGCCACTCTGACAACCGGGCTGTGCTTTCCACACATTGTTCACATCTCACAATGTATTGGCTACCACAATGTGCTACCAGCCAACCAAAGTGATCTGATGATGCGAAAAAAATAATACGATTAATTTGTTTGTAAAGAGTCTTAATTTAATTTAACCTTGACGAATAATATTGTGATGAAAAGCAACGGTACTGCACGTCTGGTTGGAAAAGCATTTGGGGTGGGGGGAGCTTTTAAGAACAACATGGTCCTTGAAGGGGCATCTTTGAGACCGCCTTGAGCCTCATTTATTTTTGCCAGCATGAGGGCGCATTTACCCAACGACTCGACTCGCCTTTGCATTCTCGCACCTGCAGCGAGAAATCCGTTAAAATTCTAACATGGTGGCAGTTTTAGCTCTGCCGTCTAGCAATAAAAACATTCAATAATGTGAGTTCAGAAGTGACTGAAAAATAGTTCTTTAAGAGAATACAAATTTTCTTAAAGCTTCTTAATTTGATTAGAATATCGTTGCCATTTTAATTTGACTACAAGGCAAGATATCACAACACCTCAACTTAATTTTGATGTTCTGCAGACAGACAGCTAGAATGTTCCGTAAATATTACAAGCAACTGTAAGGTAATGCGACTGATAGTAGAAAGCAAATTTACCAATCATCCACATTATAATGTTTGCTCATGGACTCTGTTTTAAGTCTGACACGTAATGCCATTAAAGCCTAAATAGGTTAGCAACTCCAAGCATCTTTTGTTTATGTCAGTGGGTAAAACATGCAACAATTGTTTTTTTCAAAAAAAATTGTTATTGTACCTCAAACTGAAATGATTGCCTCACAGTCCTTGTCAGATTTGTAGGGCATGCTATCTGCCAAGTGTTTCTGCAGTTTAACGCAATGTGTTGTGACCAGTGGCATAACTAGGATTTTGTACTGAGGGGGCAACACTAGGCATTTAGCTGAATGGTGTAGAGGGAGAACCGAATAAGAGCCCCGGAAGCTGATGCATTTTTGCTATATTCCGGCATTTTCTTGCCTTGTAAAGTACCGCTGGAAACATTGTTATAAAACCAGATTTGCTGACTGCATTATATGCATAAAAAAATTTTGTAATGTAAATCCTTCAGTTTTTCATACTAGATACTTATTTTTTAAACACTGATACTTTGTTAGAAATGTTGGGAATTTTAAGCAAAATATGGAGTTAGTAATTCTTACTGTTTATCTTTATTGATTTTCGTATTTCTCCATTTGATACCTGGTTACTTAAGTGATTTAAAGGAGAAACAGTAGAAGTATAAGTTAGCTATGATGAAAGTATGCGTCTTTGACCTCAAAATGCAGCCATCTGACGGTAAATAATTTTTCAGCTATGGAAAAAGTAACTTGGCCAATTTGCCGAATAAGCTTTCAAAATCTCACAGAGGGGGCGAATCGCCCCTTTGCCCCACCACTAGTTACGCCACTGGTTGTGACCTCTTACCATATAATTGTAGCGATGCTGGAATTAAATCTTAAAGCTTTAAGAAACTTATTATTTGGACGTGTTGCATCTATTGAAGTCTAATAGCGGCACAAAAAACCAAAGGGACTTGTGTAGGTAATTACAAAGCAACTCTTTAAAGGCGAAGTTTCACCCTTTTAACTCCTAGATGCAGCACTGAAGAATCTTTGAGCAATATATAGAAAATGGTGGTAAATTTAACAAAAAGGAACAACACGTCTCAGCAGCGCCGCCAATTTTCATAACTAAAACGAGATCACGTGACCCACATCAGCCTATTGGATGACGGAGAATCTGGAACGTGGATGCTGTGTTTAGAATACGGGCAACACTACAGAAGTAAGGTAAAACGGTGCCTTTAAGTACCAGATTTAACAAATATGGGCAGTGTCAGTTTATAACAATTTCAGTAGTTTGTTTAAAAAATGTGCGATACATATCATATTGTTTCGCAGAGAACTTGGAAATACTATTCTCTATACTATATACTATATACTCTTCGAGGATATTGCACAACTTCGCTACAACCAAACAGACAGCTACTTGCTACAGCTGTATGTAATAATATCTTAAAGGGCAATTACATCCATTTTGACATGCATGCTTTACTTTTGGATCACTTACACAAAAACACAAGAACTGCGGTAAGAATACGTTACGTACGTCCGATACAACAATTTAATTATTGCATCACCAAAACACGATACGGAGACCGCCATTGTTTTGCTGGAACACGCAGAAATTAATACCAACAGATGTAACTTTTCGATTTCGACTCGCAGCCGATTGAGATAGCTCTATTGGCTGTGAGAGCTCAGGCGTCCGACGGCCTTAGCTGGCCGACAGTTGTAGTGGCTAGCTAAGGCCGTTCGACGCTTGAGTTACTCACTGCCAACAGAGGTATCTCAATCGGCTGTGAGTCGAAATCGAAGAGTGACATCAGTCGGCATTAATTTCTGCGCGTTCCAGCAAAACAATGGCGGTCTCCATGTCGTGTTTTGATGATGAAATAATTAAATCGTTATATCGGACGTACGTAACATATTCTTACCGCAATTCTTGTGTTTAGTTATAGTGTAAATGAACCAAAAGTAAAGCATGCATGTCAAAATGGATGTATTTGCCCTTTAAATACAGACTTAAAAGACTTAAGTCTTAAAATCAACATCACAGTTCACAGGTTATCGTGCGTTATGCAAATTCAGCCCGTTACCTGGATTCAGTCGCAAACCCAGTCAAGAATGCTTGGAAGAGATTCCACCAGAAGCGAAATGGATTCCGGCGAATCAACACGAAGTAGATGGCAGGTAGTAAGATAAATTGATGAATGATCAAACCAATGATCACAGTGACCATATACAAGCCAAGCTGGTTGACAATATCCATCAGATGCGCCAAGGAAGCCATGCGTTCACAGATCAGACTTGCTACACCGATGGGCGTGACCCTGCAATGATACATACTTTTTTATTACCACAATGCCGAATGAAAATACGAGGGAAAAAACCACAGAAACTGCCTAAAAACGACAAAAACTAACTAAACATGAAAAATACTAATACGTTTTTAGTGAAGAAATTAAGCAAAGGCCTTCTCGTCCTGTGATACCTGTCTGCCTATCTGTTGGTGTCCATGAGGATTTTCGAACCCATTATTCAATTCCTTTCAAACTTTAAACATGTATTCTACATATAATTTATGGATTTCAATTCATAAATCAGTATTAAACTGGGTTAGGAGTTTAAAATTTTTGGAATCATCGGAAAATCTTCCAGCAAGTTTACGCACACTTCCACACTGTAGATAGTTAATTATTCAGCTAATTTTCAATTGCTTCCAGCAGTATTCTTTAGACTTTCTCTAGGTTGATGCTGCTCTGGTTACATGACAGTCTTCTGTTGTTTGGCTTGTTTTGATTCGAAATCGCCGCTTGGCTCGAAATTGACTCAAAAGGCGGCGATTTCGAATCAAAACAAGCCAAACAACAGGAGATCGTCATGTTACCAGAGAAGCATCAACCTAGAGAGAGCCTGAAGAAGACTGCTGGAAGCAGTTGAAAATTAGTTGGAGAATTTTTGTTTTCTTTCCGCAAAACGAGGACCATGGTCGACTTACACTGAAAAGACCCCGGCAAATCGAAAGCGAAACTGAATTACACTGATAATTCCCCTGCAAATCGTAAGTGAAACCCTAAAACGAAATCACTTCGGAGAAGCGTTTTGCGGAAAGAAAAACAAAAAAATTCTCTAACCGAATTCCACTCTTGCTTCTATGAAATTTATAATTTGTGCATCCTTTACAACAAATTTCCCTCGACCGAAATTAAATCTGGAAAGGAATTATCGATTTCATAGAAGCACTCGTGGTATTATAGCCGATAATGAACTACCTACAGTGTGAACATATGCGTAAACTTGCTGGAAGATTTGCCGATGATTCTGACTTTGCATTTCACAGTACGAGTGGTAGGCTTAACGGTATTTTAAGATTTTTGACTCTCAAGTATACAAAATTAATCACACAAAATGTTCAGAGCAACTAATCAGAAATTAATGAGCAACAACCAAAAGATAACAAATAAATGACTGTAGCCTGTGCGTCACGTCTTGCAAATAGTTGAAGACCACTGACAAACAAATTCAACCAATAGGTTAACACTGAGTCTTCTCGACTTTTTACTGATACACGGGATGAAGCAGTGTGACGGCATTACTCAATACTCATCCCGTGCTGGAGTCCGCATGTCTGTCTCAATAATAAATTTGGAACCAACAGTTGTACTCCTTTCAAATTTTGAAAATGCATTCCATGCTTCATTGAAGTTTGAAAATCAATGAAATTGGGGAGTGTTATCAAATATCTAAATTATTGTGACATAATTAGCTATGCACTGTTCAAATCACAATTCAGTGAAATTACATCAGATATGAAAGACAAGAAACGACACGAATCAGACATCAAGTTTTGAAACTTGACACAAACGATATCTAAAAGTATGTGTGTTACATCTTTTACTTGATTACTGGAGACCAATTCGATCAATGGGTTGATACACAAATTCAAGACCAAATCTTATAAGTCTCACTCTTCATGAGTCTTCCCAACATGGGTTTTTTTCATGATAGTGTCTATCAAACTGGAAAGTCTCATGCTATCATATTACGCTGTGAGGATGTGCTCTGCCACGTCATGCCACTCGAGCACCTCCTCACAGAGCGTAACTTGGAGCATGCGCACTGAAGCTAGACAGCGCGCGCAGTACAGAGAGAGAAGCCATGTTGGTAATCATGATGGCAGCATGTAGCAACAGGTGCACGAAGGTTTGGCTAAATGTGATGATGTTGTTGGACTAGAAAACCCCAACTGCGTGTTTTGTGTTAGCGTTAAGAACACATTCTCACAGTTATATGGCGCCCAACTTCAGCAACAACCCGACGATGGTGAGCCGAGATGACTCCAACGATGGTGAGCCGAGAGTTCGGATATAGGTGATGATGTTACAAGAGTAAAAGGACTATAAAACCCCAACTGCGTGTTTTGTGTTAGCGCTAAGAACACATTCTCACAACGCTATCCATGTTTAGGTAGTTATAATGCAGTTAGTAATGGAGGGAGACTTTCAGTTGTTGTGTACTTTTTTCAAGTCTCATACAGTGGCATACATTTTTTTTTTAATCTGCTCTTTTCTTTTTAAATATTCAGTTCATGAAGATAGCTCACCGATGACTTCGTGGTAATACGTAGTGTTTTTACCGGGAAGGCAGGGGAAAAAACTGGGAAAGTACCGGCAAAACATGACGTATTGCTCAGTTCCTAGAGCAAAGTCCCCCCCCCCCCATCTGAGATGCTTCTCTTTCAGTTACCATGCATGTATGCAGAGTACGTATTCCATAAAAATGTAACTGCAGAACTTGTCTAAGAGGGGAGTAAATAGTCTAAAACAGTTTGGACCTCGAAACAATTTTTGCATTGAAAAAATAGATTCTATGTCTATAAACTTTTTTAATCACTCCTTTCTTAGACTTTTCTGCCATCCTGAACGTTGGATACATTTCTACTGGTTCATTTTTCATTGACTGTCCTGTAGCATATGGCTTCACGCATACGCAGCTTGCTGCTTGTGGAGAAACTACACAAATGTCCATTTGCCAATTTTACACTGACTTCAAAACTTTAAGCCGGTGTAACACCATCTCTAGTTCACCATTTTGGAAATAAGTTAATAATTGTGAATAATACCGGGAATGTATTGTATGTCACTTAAAAGGTTAACATAAATTCTGGATCTGCAAAAACTTCCTATACATAAATGAACTAAGGAGAGAATTAAGAGTTCAACCGATCATCTACAGTCTGTCCAGGGTTTCTACTGGTGGGTTTATGACCACTTTGTGCCTTAAGAGAAAATTACCGAGCATAGTTTGGTTCCCAAGCACCTATGGATAGCTTAGTAAAGCCTTGCTAACAAAAGAAGAAAAAAGTAATTAGGCCTGTACAAGTGTGGCAACCACTAGAAGTGGCAACATACTATTGCTATGGCCCTTAGAACACGGAAAACGAATTGACCAATATTAACACTATTCCTCGTTCTAACCCTAACTCTACCCTTAATTTCGTTCGTATAAGTAAATAAAAGCAGTTGCGAAACACATCTGTTGCTCTTTGGACTATCGATGTTGGAATGGTAGGAAATAAATACTTAAAAAAACAGCTCTTTTTTTTTTTTTCAAATTTTGACGTGCCTTGCGTCAGCCAAAGCAATTAATGCTTGTATGGCTGAACTTGCTCACTTTTGAACATTATCAGATTTTTTTAGAGAAGAAGAAATCTGGTAAAGGGAGGTGCCAGCCCGGGGATTCAATCCGGGAAACCTCCTATCATCGTCGGGGCCGACAGATTGTCCAGAATTAGCCAGAATACATCCCATAGCCACTGAATGAGCATGGTAGCCTCTTACGCTACCCTGGCCGGCAGTCCTGGCGGGGACTTTACCGAGGTCCCCTTTCCAGGGGTCCGACCAGATCCACAAACCTCCAGCAACCAGGCTGAGCTCTCTCACCACTCAGCCACTAATTACCTTTAGACGTAAATCACAGCTACACCACATTCTATTACACTTATATGGTAAAAGATAATTAGTTTGCAATTAATATACAGTATATGCCTACATATACACTATAAGGTGCAAGATGTGCGATATTCTAAACCAGTAAAGAAAAAAGCCAAGACGCACAGACAACAAATTGCAAAAATAATGCCCTAATGCTCAAGAGCCCCATCGTACTTCCTTCCACTCTCATTTACAGTAACGGCAGACTTTGACCTCCATGCACTTTTTTTTTTGGTTTACTTACCAAATTACAACATTGACGATCCTCATAATAATTTTGTCTAAAACGATAAAATAATTTTCCAAAAGTCGGCCACGGGCACCCAAGGTGGACAAGGCTGCTCCAAAAGTCATAAAAAATACAATAAGACCTGCAACAACAGCAACAACAAAAATAAGTTTTGTTAGAAGTTTTGTAATGGTTAATTTATGTTTTTGTTTTTGCGAAGTTTGTATAGTCTAGGTATGAGGGTTTAAAGTTTTTTTTTTTATTCAGTCCTTCAAATCCTTGTGCATGATGATTGTACAAACAATGACCATACCAAAAAGATTCAACAACAATGAAAATTATTCTAAAACGAATATTATATTAAAAGAGTAAATATAAAAAGAAAAGAAAGAAAGTTAACCAGAATTATTAAAAAAGCTAGTATGTGGTGTTATAGGTAGTTCTGTAATTTTACACCGTTTGCCAATGATAATAGATCACGTTAAGGTATCCTGTTCAACAACCGACATTTGAGGTTTTTTTTTTTTTAATTGGTTGTGGTTTGTGACAGTCAAAATTTGCACACGCAATTTATTCATTAGTTTTGGCAAATAAAGTTCTGGACTTTTAGTGCCACGTAATTTGTTCCATTTTGGAATTCCTTCGTTTCAATTTAACTTCACTGAAACTTTCATTATCCAGACTTGGGAAAAATTGTTAAATATCAATATGATAGTCTCATAATTTTAATAAATAAAAAATGTGCATGTTCAACATACAAGTTTTCAGAACTAGATTTATAATTTTCCACTTTAAAAAACATTTTTACAATTTTTCTTTGCATTTTTTTTAATAAATTGAATAGCATGTAGACAGATGTAACATTAAATAATGTTGAACCCATGCATCATAAGACCATTTTTTTTAAAGTTTTGATAAGACCTTTGAATTTCCAATTTCCAGCTAAATTTATAGCTAAATATTTTTCTGTTTTATAACTTTGCAGCTACTACATGTTTTCGCACGGTCATTATGTATTAATATTTTTGATGTTCACGTGAGACGAATATACGTCCATGTGAACTGTTTTTCGTTTTTCTGATAAAGAGCAATACCTCGCCAGTATATGCAACACCACAATTTTAATTTTCGGCCATAATCATTCTGGTCTTGTTCACCTAAACATTTGTTTTTATTATTAGCTGCATTGGTTATGACTTTGAGAAAATCAACTGAGAAAAAGTCTGTTAATCTATACCCCAATTATATTCATTTCTTTTCAATCATCACAGCTTCATAGGAGAAAAGTCGTTAGGCAGTTACATGCCTTACTCTAAACGTCGTTCTGTCTAGAGCATGACATGTAATTAAAAGAGCAAGCAAACGAAGTGATTGTTAATGACTGGCATAACTTTATTCTTACGCGATTACTGACACCAATTGATAGGCAAGATGATGTTTATATTATAAAATCCAATCCTGTCTTTGATTTAAACTGAGCCTACGTCACTTACCCAAAGCATTCATCTGGTCACGGGTAACTATAATGCGCTTGTACTCCATCATATCGTCAATTGAAACACTAATGGCGTCATCCCCCATTTCCATTGTGATATTTTCTTTCGTCATTTCAGTTAAATTCTTGGCCACTCGAATGATATCTGGTTTGAAAGGAACGTAATGTGTCTGCACCTGAGGGGGAAAAAAGCATTAATTTCGTAAGTTCTAATGCTCATAATGGCTTCTCAGTTTTATCTATTTGTCAAAGTGGCTTACTTGTCTTAAGGTAGCTTCAATTACATTTTCGGGAATAGCATTTCTGGAAAGATACAAAAATGGTAATAACTTGGTAGGCTGTGGTTTGAATAACTGAGTGTGTTCTAATGGTTATTATGATTAGCATTATTATTATTATTATTATTAAATTAAAAAAGACGTTAAAATTAAATTTGGTAGAAGGGCATAAAAAATAGAAAATATAAATGAAGGGTAGTAGGAATGAAGGAAATAATAATAATGTAAATAATACTGTAAATAAAACAAAAGATGATGTATGTATGTGCTATTTATTCACTTTATGTATATATTATTTATTTTCTTATTTATGTATTATTTAGTATATGTATGTACTTTGTATTGTCGCTCACACAAGTTTTATGCTTCGAGCAATGTGGGCAATAAAA
>JAHWFP010066041.1:0-18933 GCA_023313725.1 Lithobius niger
TTAGAAAAGGACGAGAACAGTCGTATGTGCCCAGGAAAAAGGGACTGTATAACACGCAACGGGGTTAGGAAACAAAAACGACTTCTAAATGAGCCGTTAACGGTGTTGCACATTCAGTTTGTGAAGGATAAATAAAAGTTACGCAACATTCTGCAGATATAGACCTTTTTGGATTTTGACCCCTGATATCAGCGACAGGGACACATGTTTGTGTATTACACATGAGAACATGAACATGCTTACCGAGAAACTCCACAGTTTAAAAGTTCTGCAAACAAGAGTGCCTTCAGACATCATCAACGTTTTGTGCTGCGACAAAGGGAATGAAAAATGCATGCTGCGCGAGTGTCCCCAAGTGTCTGGAAAATGTGGTGACATGTGGAGATTTTGAAGTAAATGACTCGTCCTCATACAAGCAGTGGTTTAAGAAAAAGGAAACGAGCAACATTAAAGGAAAGGAAGTTGAAGTGAAACTGGTAATGAAAGAAAATGTCATCTGCACAATTGGGGAAATGGTGGACATGTTCAAAGAAACTCTCCCAAAGTTCATGATACATACAGCAAACATCAAGCACCAATTCCAAGCTATTAGTACTTTGAAAACGTCACTCACTAAAAATTCCTGCCTCATCCACATTGATTTTAGTGAAAATTACGGCTGCAAATATAGCAAAGAGGCACAAGCTGTACACTTCGGGGCATCGCGGGCCCAAATCACGATGCATACAGGAGTGTTCTACTTGAATCAAAAAATTATTGACCCAAGTTTGCCAGCGACTGACCCCAGTTTGCCAGCGGCTGACCCCAGTTCGCCAATTGGTAATGCATGCTTTCCAACTGATTTCTGCACTATATCGAAATCCTTCAGGCACGAACCAGCAGCCATATGGGCGCACCTTACCCCTATTCTTCATCACATATCAGATCTCAGAAGCCCACTAGAAACTATTTATTTTTTGTCTGACTCGCCATCCACTCAGTATAGAAACAAAACAAATTTCCACCTGATGGCAACATATTTAGGAAAACTTCGCTCACTGGAACTTTTCAGAAGCAGGGCACGGAAAAGGTGCTCCAGATGGCATAGGGGGTATACTAAAACGGTCAGCGGATCGGGCTGTGGCAGAAGGTAAGGATGTGGAGAACTTCGGAAAGTTAATGGACATGGACGTTCTTAAAGAAAGGTGTCCTGGGGTTATGCTGAAGGAGATCACAGAAGATGACATTCGTCAAGTTAACAATTTCGTCGAAGAACTACATCCGAAATGTTTTAAAGGTACCATGAAAGTACATCACGCTATCTATGAAGCTAGTCATCCTATATTACATTTTCGCAAACTTAGCTGCAACTGTCCTACCAAAGGGTGTGTTCATGGCTATGACTTGGGAAATCTGAAAGTCAGTCATGGAATTAATGCCTCAGATGCAAAGCCCGACGTCATTAATATCAAGAAAGGAGACTGGGTAGTTGTTGAGTACGAAGACAAGTCTTACCCTGGTGAAGTGTTGTCTTCAACAGACACGCAGTGTACAGTCAGTGTCATGGTTGCAGCTAATCCAACAGAAACTATATTTAAGTGGCCAAAGCCCATAATAGATTATAGCTATACAGAGGTCCAAAGAAAAATTTCGCCGCCAAAACCATGGGGAAATAAATCGTGCTTCAGTTTACTTTTGAAGATTATCCTTAAATGTTTTATATTTAAACTTCTATTTTGCCTGGAAGAAACATTTGTATGCACGTTTTGTCAATTAAGTTAGGTTTTTATTTTGGAATAGCTAGCTTAAGTTGTTTTTAAATCTTAAGACTATTTTAGAAGATCATTTGTATGCATGTTTTGTCAATTAGGTTAAGTTTTTATCTTGGAATAGCTAACCCAAGTTTTTTTTACAGTATTTTAGACCCTTACGCTAACTGAAAGTCATTACCCTGGCGATCGCATCATTGTCCTGGCATCCTGGTTTATAAAATATTTTTTTCCTGCAGTTCCTGCAAGTAAACTGTACTGCTGATAATTAAAAAATGATCTTGTAATGCACGATTTTTTTAGTTTTATTCACAGCACCTTTATTAAAAAAATATTTCTATGTCAATTTTGCCTATTTGGTGAGAATTACCCAGATACTACTAAGCTTTGAAGTTCTTTGTGCGTCATTTCAAAACCTTGTACGGCATTGAACACTGCTGTATAAAAGGTCCCATGAACGACTGAAGTATTTGACTCACTTTGTCAAACTGTGGGGACCTTTGTGGGTGCAATCAGCTTTCCTTTGAGAACTCTCAACACACGTAGTCTTATGTTCGGGGGGCGCGCCCCCCCACTGAGGCTTAATGGCGCGTCGACAACTTGGTCATTAGCGCCAACCTCAGTCACAGTGCAGCGGTCCGGGTTACCACTGCACCACACATTACAGAGATATTATTCAAACCCCTAATCTAAATCTTGTCATACATCTGTACCTCCTACAAAAATTGAAAAACACAGAACAGGAGGACAGACTTATCGCCCAATTTACGCGCAATGTCATGCGGAAGATGGAAACGACGACGAACACCATCAAGATGGCAACAATCAACAAGGAAGTGCCGGACCGTAAGTGGCTGACGACACCAATAACATTCAGGAAGGTCAACCCCCCGCAAAAGGAAACAGTAAGTCGGGTGTGACCAATGCCACAAACGGGTCAACACCTATTCACGGTGACACGCCGAGTGCCATTCCTCGACAGTGCCTTTAATAGCTCGTCATTTATTACCGTCCTGTCTGTCCCACAAGGTTTACCAAAAAGCGTGTAACCACAGACGCAGAGTTGGAAAGGCGTCCAAGGGAACAAGGCTGAGATCCCTTCCGAGAGGGCCAGAAATGGACCCTTTCGCTGCAGAATCAGCTTGCTCATTCCATCCTACCCCAACACGGCCCGGGATCCAGCAGAAAAGCATGGTTTTCTGCTGGCTGGGAAAGCAAAGCTTGGACACGTTGTGTCAAGGGGTTCCGGGGATTGTACTTCGCCAAGGACTTTAGGGCACTCATGGAATCGCTAAAGATAATGAAATGCGTGCCCCGAAGGTCAAGGATCCATTCCACCACCAAACCAGAGCCAAAAGCTCTGCAGAAAACACAGAATAGCCTGATGGAAGGCGATGGGCAACAGTTACTCCCTTACATACACAAGCACACGCCACGCCAACGTCCGACTTCAACCCACCAGTAAACAACCGCTGATGACCGGCGTACTGAGAACACAGCCACCGTAACTCCTGCAAGTACCATGCTGGTAAAGTGGAACCCTTCGGGAGGGACGCCAGAGCGAAAATGAAAATGGCACTTGGGTCAAGCCAAGGGGCCACTGGCATCCCCCCAAGCCTCAAGAGGGGGGGGGGGAATTGAGGCTTAATGGCGCGTCGACAACTTGATCATTAGCGCCAACCTCAGTCACAGTGCAGTGGTCCGGGTTGCCACTGCACCACACATTACAGAGATGTTATTCAAACCCATAATCTAAATCTTGTCATACATCTGTACCTCCTGCAAAACTTGAAAAACACCGGACAGGAGGACAGACTTATCGCCCAACTGACGCGCTATGTCATGCGGAAGATGGAACCGACGACGAACACCATCAAGATGGCGACAATCAACAAGTAAGTGCCGGACCGTAAGTGGCCGTCGACACCAAGAGCATTCAGGAGGGTCAACCCCCCGCAAAAGGAAACAGTGAGTAAGTCGGGTGTGACCAATTCGCAAACGGGCCAACACAACCTCCTCACGGCGACTGCGGCGACACGCCGAGTGCCACTCCTCGACAGTGCCTTTAATGGCCCGTAACTTATTACCGTCCTGTCTGTCCCACAAGGTTTGCCAAAAAGCGTGTAACCTCAGACGCAGAGTTGGAAATGCATCTGAGGGAACAAGGCTGAGATCCCTACCGAGAGGGCCAGAAAGGGCCCCTTTCGCAGCAGAATCAGCTTGTTCATTCCCTGCAATCCCAACATGGCCCGGGATCCAGCAGAAAAGCACGGTTTTCCGCTGGCCAGGCAAGCGGGAAAGCAAAGCTTGGACACGTTGTGTCAAGGGGTTCCGAGGATTGTAATTCGCCAAGGACTCCAGGGCACTCATGGAATCACTAAAGACAATGAAATGCGTGCCCTGAAGGTCAAGGATCCATTCCTTCGCCAAACCAAGAGCCAAAAGCTCTGCAGAGAACACAGAATAGCCTGATGGAAGGCGATGGGCAACCGTTACACCCTTACACACACAAGCACACGCCACGCCAACGTCGGACTTCGACCCATCAGTAAACAGGCGCTGATAACCGGCGTACTGAGAACTCAGCCGCCGGAACTCCTGTAAGTACCTTGCTGGTAGAGTGGAACCCTTCGGGAGGGACGCCAGAGCAAAAATGAAACTGCCACCTGGGACAAGCCAAGGGGCAACTGGCATTCTCCCAAGCCTCAAGACGCAGGGCATTTCAAAGGCCATCTCCTGACAGGACTGCTGGAGCCTATCGCGGAAATCACCCTTACCCACCCTGCGTCTACCGACTCGCAAGTCTGGCCCAAAAACCATGGACCAAGCAGGACTGGATTGCACAGCACGCAAACGCACAGCATACTGAATGGCAAGCTGTCGCCGACGAATGGCCAAAGGTGGCTCCGAGGCCTCAGCATAGAGGCTGACCACTGGAGAAGTTCGAAAAGCCCCAGTCGCCACACGCAGGCCACTGTGATGCACAGTGTCCAACATCCGGAGAGTGGAGTCAAGCCTCAAGACGCAGGGTATTTCAAAGGCTATTTCCTGACAGGACTGGTGGAGCCTATCGTGGAAATCACCCTTACCCACCCTGCGTCTACCGAAAACACAGGTGGCAAGCGTGTAAATCAAAGCGTCGACTGTTTAAGAACTTTGATATATGAACACATTACAAGCTTCAAATACACATCAAGCCACTACAGCCGAGAAATAACACCAAACCGAAATATTTGCCTGAAACTCTTTGCATTCGGGCGATGCGAAAGCTTTTCCCTGAAAAACACCCAACTGATGAAGATGTAAAAAGAACATTTTGCCGGCCCCCAGCCAGGCCGGCTAAAAATGGTTTCTTTTTGCCTAAAACATATTTACCCTGATAAATTTAGCATTAGATTTCCCAAATGTGAATTTTCTCCTGGAGGTTTCTTCCGGTGCGCAGACGCCTGCTTGCATATCTCCCACTGCGCATGCGCGACGCAGTCCATAAAAGCGAGAGCGTGGACGCTTTCATCATTCATTTTACTCTCAATATGCCAGGCAGTGACTCGAGAGGGGAGGTAAGGCGGGAGGGGGGGGGGGATTGAGGCTTAATGGCGCGTCGACAGCTTGGTCATTAGCGCCAACCTCAGTCACAGTGCAGTGGTCCGGATTGCCACTACACCACACATTACAGAGACATTCAAACCCCCAATCTAAATCTCGTCATACATCTGTACCTCCTGCAAAAATTGAAAAACACCGGACAGGAGGACAGACTTATCGCCCAATTGACGCGCAATGTCATGCAGAAGATGGAAACGACGACGTACACCATCAAGATGGCGACAATCAACAAGTAAGTGCCGGACCGTAAGTGGCCGTCGACACCAATAACATTCAGGAGGGTCAACCCCCCCGCAAAAGGAAACAGTGAGTAAGAGGAGTGTGACCAATGCGAAAACGGGCCAACACTACCTAGGGCGGAAGTTATGCTAAGTATGATTTAGGCAAAAAGAAACCCATTTTTAGCCGGGCTAGCTGGGGGGTCGGCGAAATGTTCTTTTTTATTACCAAAACATATTAACCTGATAATTTTAGCATTATCAGTTGAACTCGTCAAAATTGGTGGCGGGCACCCCGGGATGCAAGCAGGCTTAGTCCCCAAAATTTTTTATCTGGAGAGAAAAAAATTGCACTTTATTCAGAACAGTGTGTAAACAGGAATTTGGATCTCTTTCGTAGGGATTGGTGGTCCTGAAAAGGACCGTTTGTGGGTCTTGCTTCCTCCATTGATGGCTTGCTTCTGCTTAGTTCCGAGTGCTTAAGGGGGCTTGACCACAGTCCTGGCTGCAAAGATTGGTCCCAGTCGGTGTAGTCCGGATTCTTCTCCTGACATATCCGTTAGGTAGTGGGAGGTGAAGGTTGATTGGTGATGCCAAGATGCTGCTGCTAAGATTTCTTCGATCGGGGTGGCGTTGTGGTGGGCCCATGATGTGGAGATTGCTCTTACCTCATGTGCCGTCACCCTCATGCTCTTACTATGTTTTGTTTATCGTAAGCTGCTTAGATTGTTATCCTTATCCAGAGTGATACCATGGCGGCTGAAGTCTCGCAGTTTTGGAGGTCGACGGGGAGAAAGAGTTGGTTTCTGCCTCTATGTATGTCTTCATGCTGTGTTCGGGCTAGGCAGAAGCGTAGTGCCCTGACTGGGCAGAGAAGTCGTTCGGGTTCGTTGCCTACGAGGTTGGAAAGGGCAGGGAACGTGATCGGTTTTGATGGTTCCGATGGTATCTGCGTTTTTGCTCTGAAGGACGCTCTTCGGGGGGGGGATTGAGGCTTAATGGCGCGTCGACAACGTGGTCATTAGCGCCAACCTCAGTCACAGTGCAGTGGTCCGGGTTGCCACTGCACCACACATTAATCTTAGGATGGCTGCAAGAGTTACGAGGAAAACAGTTTTGCGAGTTAGAAGATGTAGGGAGCTGTCTTGCATGGGTTCATATGGTTCGTGAGTGACTGTAGGACAAAGGATAGGTCCCAGTCAGTTACAGATCAGTCAGTCGCCCAGTCAGTCGCCTGGTTGTAGGGCGTTCGTTTTCGAATGAACGTAGTAATGCTGAGATGTGATAGTCGTCTAATAATTTGGTCCTATTGGCGGCTTTGAAGACAAGAGTTTAGGGCGGAGCGATAGACGAGGACAGTTGATCCTTTCAGCTTGTCGACGTTGAACAGATCTGAGAAGAATTTTATGAGGTCGGGTAAAGGGGGGTCGATTGGATTTGTATGTTTCGGGATACACCAATGAATGACCAGTGACTGTCGTACATGCGGTTGGTAGAGTCTCTGGTTGCCTTTGAGGCGATGCGTTCCGCTTCTTCTTGATGTATTCCAGCCTTTTTGAGGAGTTTGACGATAGTAACCACCCGTGTAAATTGATGGATGTAGCTTTGAGACTTTCTGTTGTGACAGAAGATCTGGTTGAAGGCCCGTAGACTTCTTGGAGTGTCGACTACTAGGTCTAGGAGGAGTGGAAACCATGCTGCTGAGGGCCAGAGAGGGACTAATAGGAGGAACAGGCTCTTGCTTTCTTCTATTTTCCGAAGGACTTGTGGAAGTAGTTTGAAAGGTGGGAAGAGGTAAGCAAACAGGTTGTGCCATGGGAACATCAGGGCGTCTACTGCTACTGCTGCTTCGTCCGGAATCGGGCTGATGTAGTGGGGAAGTCTGGCATTGTGCTTCGTGGCGAATAGGTCCAGCATCGATGTGTTGAGAGAGGGGGGAGGAGGGGGGGAGATGAGGCTTAATGGCGTGTCAACAGCTTGGTCATTAGCGCCAACCTCAGTCACAGTGCAGTGGTCCGGGTTGCCACTGCACCACACATTACAGAGATATTACAGAGATGTGTTGAGAGATTCACAGATGGATTTCTTAAGGCTCCATTCGCCTGCTGGTGGTTTCCGGCGGGATAGAGAGTCTGCAATCACATTCCTGTTGCCTGGGATGTGTAGGGTGATGTTGTTTGGGATGGACAGATTGAGATTTCGGAAGTCAGGTAGTGCAGAGATCTTGATTTCGTTCCTCCTTCCTTTCGGATGTAAACCAGGGCAGTCGTGTTGTCGGCTTGGACCTGGATTACCTTGTTTTGGATGTGTGGGAGGAAGTGTTCAAGGCCGTGGTGGATTACCGTAGTTCGAGGATGTTTGTGTGGTCTTCGCATGATGTTGGCCAAAGGCCTGAGATTTCCAGATTGTTCAAGTTTGCACCCCAGCCGACGTTCGATGCATCTGTAAAGATAAGGAAATCGGGTGGAGGATCATGGAGGGGCAATGATTTCGTGATATTTGTTATGTCGGACCACCATAGTAGGGTTTCGAAAGGAAATTCCTTTCCGAATGGGCACTCTGTTTGTCTGGTCTTAGTTGGTTGATTGCCGAGTTGTCTATGCGGTGATGGTGGAAGGGCCTGACCCTCCATCGGCCGTAAGGGACGAGGTTTGCCATTGCATCCATTTTCCCAATGAGGAAAGGAATGGTTGCGAAAGAGACGGATGTGAAGGAGAAGATCTTCTATGCGATCCGGAGAGGGACAGATTCGGGGCGATTGTAGATTGAACGAGGCCCCGAGGAATGTGAAGACTTGAGCCGGCGAAAGGCAGGATTTTGTATGGTTCACGCCAACCCCAGTTTGTTTAACAGGGAGATGGTCTTGTCTCTTGTCTAGTTCTAGCTTTCGGGGGTCTGGGTTGTTCAGGGCCCAATCGTCCAGGTAGGCGTTTGCTTGTATTTGGTGTAGGTGGAGATGTGCCAGGATTGGTTTTAGAACGGCCGAATGGGAGGCAGCGAAATTCGTAAGCCTTCCGGTTGTAGATGAAGCGAAAGAGGTGGGTGAACGCAGGGTGAAGGGGAATGTGAAGGTAGGCGTCTTCCAGGTCGATCGCGAGTGGTTTCTAATGTTTCCACTTTGAAATGTTCACTGTGAATGTAACTGTTTAGAGGTTTCATATTGAATATTAAACGGGAGTCTCCTGACTTCTTTGGCCGGGTGAAAATCGAACTGTAAAAGCCTGGACCCGGAGCGTGGCATTCCTTGATGGCTTCCTTTCATAGGAGTTCCGAGACTTCGAATGAAAGGGCTTCCGATAATGGAAGGGTGAAGTTCTAAGGGGGGGGGGGGTTGACTTTACATGTGGTTGAATCAGGAAGGTTGGACGAAAGCCATGTTTGATTATCGAGAGTATTTGTGAGTTGCGGGTGAGGTCTTGCCAGGCTGGAAGAAAGTGACGGAGTCTTGCCGCGACTGGAAGGCGGGAGGCGTCATTGTTGGTTTTTGCGAGAGGAGCTCCTGCCCCCTGGTGACGAGATACGGCTGCGTCGATCTGGTGTTGCAGCTCGTTTCTGCTTGTTGCGCTGGCCGGGCCTGGACGGGAGCGTGGAGTGTCGGACCGAAAGGGCTGAAGGTTCCTCGGCTGAAAGGACGTGTTGTCATTCGGTTTGGTTGACGAAGGATAAGGAGTGGGTTTGTTCCGTTCGTCCGGCGAAGAGTTTAGTTGTCTGTTCCTCTGAAAAGGACGATTAGACGTTGAGTTGTGTTTTGGTTTTGGTAAAATAACCAGATGTGGGGCGAGAGTCGGGATGAGCCCACGGAACAGGGTGTCCGACTCGTGAATGGGTTGGTTGCGGAGCCGGTGCCAGGTGGAGACGTTCGGGTTGTTTGCGGATGAAAGGGCTATTTCCGGAAGGCGAAGCGTGTTATTGAAGAGGGCTCTGGTAGCCCAGTTGAGGGAATGGTAAGTAGCAAAGCTTGCTTTTTGGAAAAGTTGAGAAATCAAAGAGATTGCGTCAACTCGGTTTAAGTTTGCAGATGATTTGAAGATTGGAGCTGAAAACCTGTCATCAGGGACATCTTCTGAATTGGAGACGCAGATCATAGCCGTTGAAGAATGGTCTAGATACTGGCAGCTGCCTACTTCTGTACCAAAGTGTTTTACTTTCCATGTAGGGAACCAAAAACATGAATCCGAGTAATTTCTGGAACATGAGCCTTTGCCCTGCTCCGTTGAGGTCAGGGACTTGGGGGTTTGGTTCAATGGAAACCTGAAGCCCTCCCTCCACTGTCAAAAGATTTCCGCCGCAGCTTTCCGACGTTCGGCAAGCGTATGTAGGTGCTTCACTTCGGGCAGTATTGCAAATAGAGTTTGGGTGTTCAAAGTTTTTGTACGCCCCATTCTTGAATATGCGGCCCCTGTCTGGTCTCCACATTTGGCCAAGGACATTGACCTCTTGGAAAGAGTTCAACGTCGGTTCACCAAGTACTTGCCTGGCTTCAGGGAAATTGACTATGGTACCCGACTTAGCAAGCTTGGTCTTGAGTTGCTGGAACTACGCCGAATAAAATTTGATCTTATTTTGACATATAAGATTCTACATGGGTTGATCTCCATTGATCTTCCGTTTTTTGATCTTGCCCCCAGAAAATTTTGTACCAGGGGCCACAATCTGAAGCTTGCTGTACAATCTTCGTGTCTCGACTGTCGTCGATATTTCTGTTCGCTACGGGTTGTTCCAATCTGGAATGCACTTGGGCCAGACACAGTGAATGCCCCAACTGTTTCTGGTTTTCGCAGGCTACTGGCTTTGGAACAGTTAAATGTTTTCCTCAAGCGCCCCCTGGCCCTCATTCATTAAACTCTGCCAGCAGCAGACCTCCCCCACCCCAACCCTGTTTTTGGAACGGTGTTAGTGGCTCCCTGTCCTTCCGTCTTCCCTCCACGTAATATGTGGAAAACCAGCATATTATTATTATTATTATTGCGTATTTCTTCTGGGCTTGCGTCTGTGGAAAGTTTCTCGCACAGGGCGTTAACGGCCGTGTTAAGGACGTCAGATTGTGATGCCGCACGGAGGCTTAGGCTAAGGCACCTTGTCGTTCTCGTATAATACGAAGGTTGGGATTTCAGCTTTCTTGGGAATGGAAAGGGCTGTATAGGAAGTCCATCGTCACTTCGCTGCAGAGAAATTCACATTCAGAATAAGTGTCAAAGTTGTGCGGATTTGTGGCGCCATCCAGAAGCTGCTTTCACATCCGGGGCGAGGGGCCGGAGGATCCTTGTCGAGGATGAGTGGGTCGCCTTTGCCAAGAAGGGATCCTTCGTTGCGAAGGAGGCATGTGAATAGCGTAGTAGATTGGCCAAGTAGGTTACATGGTTTGGCGTCTTTGTCCCGAAGGGCGAAACCGAAACCGGTTTTTAGGCCCGTGTTAATGACGGGGGCATCAGCAGACTGTGAGGACTTGAAAAGGAAGCAGTCCGGTACTGTCTCTTCGACCGTCTTGAGAAGGGATGCCAAAGGCTGTGTTGGATCGACCGTGGAGTCATCCGGGAAATGGAAGCGTCTCTCGGCTGGCAAAGCGGCAGTGGGTGAAGGAGTTCCCTTCGGAGGGAGTGGGTCCGGGAGAAGAGGCCTTTTGGAGAGAGAAGTGGCCCTTCGTTTTAAGGTCGAGAGTAGAAACCCACCGGGCGCCGAGGGCGAAGGGAATAAGAACACAAGGGAGAACAGCCAATGAAGCGGGGGCTTCGGGAGTGGCGGCCATCATCGGTCTTGAAATCCAAATTCCGTACGAAAGGAGAACCTTAAGAGAAGTGACGCAGAGACGTACTTCTGGAGGAAAATGAATGCCGAAAGCGTCCACGTTTTCGCTTTTATAAGGGAGGACTGTGTCGCGCATGCGCAGTGGGATATGCAAGCAGGCGTCTGCACACCAGAAGAAACCTCCAGGATAAAATCACGTTTGGGAAATGTAATGCTAAAATTATCAGGTTAATATGTTTTGGCAATGAAGAAACTTGAAAGTATTATCTGTACCACCAAGTCTTTACTACTCAGTTTAACCTTGGATTTAGCACCTCGTACTGATGTGTGCAGCTATTGTGACGAACAATTTCAACGATTAAAGATTGAAGCGGATGCAAGCGTTAAGAAAATTACTGTGTGTGAAATAAAGGTTCATAAACGTCGAGCAAAAGCTTTTTACAACCTACTAAATCAACCATAACCGGCTAACGCAGCAGCTTTTACTTTTGACTTAATGCAAAATCAACCTCTACCGTGGACGGCTATAAGTGAGGCATTCTATGCACGCCAGTTATGGCAATACTATTTGGGTATTGTCCGTCACTATGGTGCAAATTCCAAGCAGGACAAAAACGATGTTTACTTTTACACTTGGCCTGAGGGAGAAGCAGCAAGGGGAAGCTCGCAAATCTGTAGCGCTGTGCACCATCATCTTAGGAACTTTTGTACTGATAATCCGACTATTACTACCATTCAGCTCTTCTCTGACGCATGTGGAGGTCAGAACCGAAATTACTATATGTTAGACATGCTGTCTAAACTTGCTCAAGAGTTAAATGTCAGTTTTGAACTTGCATTTCCTATTCAAGGCCATAGGTTATTTACCTGCGGACAGAGCCTTTGGCAGGGTGGAAAAACATGTTAAGATACAATAATAAAAATTAATGCAAAGAATAAAGTAACGCTTCCAAATAACATAACGACGGTACAGACAGTTGATAAATATGTGTAGGGCTAAATGACGCACATCAAGAGATCCGAAACAATATCATCCGTATAATGAAATCCACCAAATTAAGGAATAAACTCGCGTGAAAACTTAGTTGGCTAAACACAATGATTAATCCCACCAGGTCTACGTGACGAGTCACGAACAAAACAAAGAAAGACTGCAGTCAATGCTTGCACATTGATTAAAAAAAAAAGTGCAAAGATACTGTAAAGAAAGACGACACATCCAGCCAGAGCTCAGTGATACAGGTCAAGAGTCCAAAAATATTATCCATATACTGAAATCCACCAAATAAAGTCACAAAAACACAAC
This sequence comes from Lithobius niger, assembly GCA_023313725.1. Classification (NCBI taxonomy): domain Eukaryota; kingdom Metazoa; phylum Arthropoda; class Chilopoda; order Lithobiomorpha; family Lithobiidae; genus Lithobius; species Lithobius niger. The sequence continues at coordinate 12,624 of JAHWFP010066041.1, forward strand.
CATGGGTTATCCACACCGATGAAAATACCTAGCAGATTTCAAGAACAAAATAAAAGTGAGTGCAGGAATGCTGATTAGAATAAAGATTTGCACACAAATACAGCAATAATAAATGGATACCAAAAAAAAAAACAACAACGAAGGTAAAGAAAGATAATGGGCTTAGTGACTTAATGACAACTGGGCTTAGTGACTCATGTCAAGAGCCCGAATATATTACCCATATACTGAAAGTCTGAAATCCACCAAATGAAATCATAAAACAGCATAAAAACACAAGTGCTTTATCCGTATTGATACAAATGAATGCAGAAAAGCCGATTAAAGTAAACGTTTGCACACAGATAAAACAATAAATACATACAACAACGGTAAAGAAATATCCAGGGCTCAGTTACTCTTGCCAAGAGCCCAAAAATATTATTCATATACTGAAAACCACCATTATAAAGCCATAAAATAGCATGAAAGCACAACAGCAGTCGGTTATCCACGTTAACAAATCCCCTAGAACTAGGTGATTTCAAGAAACAAATAATAAAAATGAATGCAAAATGTAGATAAAGCTACAATAAATGCACGCAAAAAAAAATACAAGGTAAAGAAATGCATCAAGGCTCAGTGACTTACGTCAAGAACCCTATCCATACATTCAACTCTACCAAATAAAAGGCCAGGAAACATGGCAATAATAAATCTATCCGAGACTAGAAGATTAATCAAGAGCCCGAACGATAATTTATTAATCATTAAAAGTTAATACTAGGAAAATGATTAAATTCACAACACGATTCAAGTAAAAAATATAAATGGATAGGCTACGGTGCATAAAGCCAATAAATGCAACTAGGACTGTGTGTGCAGTGAGCGCATTTAAACTAGATCAATGCAAAAAATGCAGATCAAAGGTTACACCTGCAAATAGCAACATCCACAAAATCTGGAGGAAAACATTAAAATAGACAGCTGCTGATCCGTCTTACTGACTTACATTAGACCAAGCAATTAAAAAGCAAAAGGTAAAACGGGATCCACAAACACCCATTCCAATTGAACCTAGATGGCTGAAGAAGCAGCTTCCTATAGTTGCTGGCTCTTAAGCCCATATATGGAAACATTATGGCGTCCTGGAAATAAACAAAATATGATTACATCACTATTTTTCCTAACTTTAGATGCCTACTACATTTTAAAATTAGCATTCAAAAACATGTTTTGCATATACCAATGAAAGAACTATCAAATCATAATTTAATTTTTTTATTTCATCGTATGCAAGTAGCTGTGATTGGAACAATTTAACCAAACACTTTGAAAACGATGTGTACCGACAGTACACATAAATGTGGTCACAGCTTGTGTACTACCAGTACACAAATTGAATACTCCCAGTACACAGTGCGTGTGGAGGCTGAGCTGGTACACATTGATGTGTACTGTCAGTACATATCGTCTTCAGAGTGGAGACATTCAGAGAAGGGTTCTGTTCAGATGCATTAATATATTTTTTTTATGATTCGGTTTAGTAGGCCCAGACCTATTAGTTTGGTTACCAGAAATGTTAGTACAGATTGGTCGGTTTTGGTTAGCGATACTGAACTTTCACTTTACTGAAAACACGATTCAGATTGTGTTGGTTTTCGTACAGGATAAAAAGTTGATTTGTTGTCTCGAATTTTAAAACAGCTGCGATTTTCTACATACAAATGAAAGCAAAGCTCCTGCAATCGATTAATTCAATATACAGGGTGGCCCATGAAAAAAAAGCTTCACCTTAAAATTTTTCGAAGTTCAAATGTTTTTGATTTTTTTTTGAAACAAAGGACAAATAGGGACCACTTTTCTGGATCCAAAATTCAATCCCGATTCCGAAAAAGTGGGTCTTATTCATTTTTTTTTTTAAACTTAGAACACATTTCAACTTTCGTTCTGTATAGCCATGATGCACTGTACCGAGTACCTCAAAATGTTGTTAATTCAAATTTGGCCCAAAAAATACAGAAAATAGAACCAGGATTTATGTATCGAACATGTGAATTTCAGTCAAATGAGGTGTCCCCACCTTCGCCCTTTATCAGACCGTATGTAAAAAAAAATAACCCGTTGTTAGCACACTTCAGAACCATGAAAGGACAGACGATTTCAAATGAAACCAGAATAGTTTTGAAAGTCCAAAATTTCCGAATGTACAATTAAGTTAAACAATACGCTGCGGACAGTGTTGAATTCTGGTGCCAGTGTGCAGCGGACGCCCCATTTACCAGCGCCCCCCCCCCCCCCAACTTTTCAGCCCATACCAACTACTCAATGGAATATAATTATGTATAGGATATTGCCTGAAGACTCAGGGCATTCGTCCAACAATGCACAAGGGTGCATCAGCACCTGCAGGCTGTAGTTGTGTCTTACGAGTAATATGCTCACTTTGTTACGGGAGGAGCATACTCTTACCGAAAGTTACAATCAGTAGGTTATTTCGTGACGTCATCGTCAATTAGGGGGAAATACAGGATGATTGGGGGCAAACCGGAGGAACCACATATTGTTACTACAGTAGCTTGTTGGGATAAACAACCACTTTTTTTTACCTACACGCAGAAAACTTTCATGAAACCGCAACTTGGGCGTTCCAACACCAGATAAGGCACACAGCAACCTGGGACGATATATGATAAACTACACCCTCGCCGGTGACCACCCTAGTAACTCGTGCAGTTCGGTCATGGTAAGGCCATACTGGGCCAACACGTTGCCAAAGATACCAGTATTGGTCCTACTGTTGGCCAAACTGCCTGTGTAACTTGGGTGCATCTTGTTCCAGTTTCATAAAATTTTTGTGTATGTAGAAAATAGTTGCTGTTGTCCCAATAAGCCACCGTACGTTGCAATCACGCAGCTCAAAAATGGCCGGCTATCAACAATAAGGAGAGCGAGGGAGAATAAATTTCGTGAAGGTGCATTGCGTTAGCTAACGTTTGCCATGTGCAGCTTGTAATATACCGCAAATTATTTAGGCGGTTTGCAACAGTGCATGGTTTATTTACCGACCTTTTTAAACTCCAATGGGGTGGGTCGGCTTCACCCAAGATTTCCAGCGTCATGTTGTCTGTGCTTCTGCAGTCCTTGTTAAGTGATGCACTAGTGACGTGCAACCCTTCTGTGACGTTATGTTGCGACCATTTCAACTGTAAGACTTACTACCCCCTGGTTGTATAAATGTACAATGCGCAAGGTTTTCGGCCATTATCCTATACTTATACAGTTGCATGCATACGGTAAAGCATTATTATTTATCAGTGAAGGGGCTATTCTCTGATGTTTGTTTCTCTTGAGGACAAATGGGGCAGTTCGGAATTATGCAACAGAGAACATTTCCCATTTGATGGGGCAATTTCTCATTTCCCTTGGTCGCAGAAGGGAGTATTTCAGAATCGAGCTAGAATGGCTCTGCCACAAGTAAAGTTAATAGTTATGCACATATATCACGTTGCAGTGGCTTAAATAACACAAACGCGGCGAGGGAGTGTAAAAATCTACGAAAAGTTTGATTTATTCGTTGTTTTCTTTAAAGGTTTTTTTCTTCTTTATGGCAACATTCGTTACGCAAAGCAAGAAACATATTCGTACCTTACAAATAAAGTGGTCGTACGTATATAAATCGGCCCTCCTAGTTTTAAGTGTGGGCATGTGTATGCATAAATAATTTTGTTTTTGTGCATGGGGGGAGGGGGGGGGGAAGAAAAGGCGGCAGAATTTTACGCATCCTTTCCTTTGTATAAAACGTACGACTACTTTCTTTTTAGGGTACGATTACTTTTCATGCATTGCATAATGTATGGCGCCACAAAGACATTTTAAGAAAACAGCGAATAAATAGGCCTAGAATTTGATAATTGTCTAGAATAACTACTTTGCAAGCCAGTGACTTAATACACCTACCTATCGATTCCTTTTGTCGTAAACCGTGCGAAAATCATAACGAAAACGTGTTGGTATTTCAAGGGTTCACTGCAGACTTGTTAAATTCAAACTTCTTTACTTCTTCCTTAGACATAACGCAATTTACAAAAATAAACATTTAACAATCCGCACATGAATCGAGAAATTGTCCAACAAGACAGTTCGTGCATAGAGTTCTGTCCTTGTTGCGTTCTTGTTGGGAAAGACCTCTTCTTTGCGCCAAACCATCTTCAATATAAGGGCTATTTCTCGCTACAAAATATGGAAACTCTTTCGGTAAAAGGAACGCACGTGTCTCGCACATGGAAATTGTAGCTTAAGGCCCGCATACCACACTTGGCAAATGTATCTTTGCAGCGTTCGAATAGAACGACGTAATTAGCCCTAATTACAGTCATTAGGTAAGTACGGTCAAGTCAGCAAGCAAGAGATGGCAACTTTACACCTCCAACCCAACGCTGTGATTCGTCCACAACAAATCACGGTAAGTGCAGGCCACTAGTGATGCATATCACCAGGAACGCTGTACAGAAGGCAAAGAACAATCTCCAACCCTCTGAGCACAAACACATCACCGCACTTTGGCTGCACTGCACAACACATTTTGCACACTGCCACCTCTGCACTCTTCTGCACATTGCCACACACCACTGCACTCCACAACACCACGGCAACAGGACCATCTCAATACCAAACGGCCCCACTGACACACCAAATACGACACACCAATTTTACACTCTGCAGCACTCAGGAAACTCTCTCTTTAACGAGCAATCCGTCCACTTATGCTTACAACACACAAGAAAGCCTTCAAAAAATCTTTCTTTTCGCTCCATCACTTCTCTTGCCACCCTAAACACACCATACCACAAAATACCACAAACAACAATCCACCTCCTTGGATCCAACTCAAAAGTACTGTTCACCACTGGAGAAAACACATTTTTGCCATGGCAAACCCCCCTACACTCAGCATTAGGGTGTTTGTCCCCCTTTCCCCAGCAAAAAGTAAACATGCAACACATTAAACACAAACACCTTCTTCCACTGGAAGCCTGCTTAATGCATCTGCATTGCCATTATCCACCCCTTTTTTGTGCTCAATGTCAAACGATAAGTCCTGAAGAAATAGTGACCATCTACGCAATCTCCCATTATTACACCCTTGCGATTTAAGCCAGACCAACGGATTGTGATCCGTTTGCAATTTGAATCTTGTCATTGCCAAGTACGGTGCAAGCTTCTTGACTCCCCAAATAATCGCAAGACATTCTTTCTCGATGGTACTGTACCCCTCCTCACATTTATTGAGCTTCCTCGACAAATACAAAACCGGGTGCTCAAGCCCATCATCACCTACTTGAGAAAGCACCAAAGCCACCCCCCTCTCCGAAGCATCAGTATGCACAATATATTCCTTATTAGGGTTCGGAGCAGCCAACACCGGGGGAGAAGCAAGCACATGTTTTAGCCCATTAAAAGCTTTATCGCAGTCACCATCCCACACCACTTTGTCTGGTGCCCTTTTCTTTAATCTATCGGTTAAAGGTAGTACTAACTTTGCATAGTTATCTACATAGTGTGAGTAGTAACCCGTAAGGCCTAGCACTGATTTAATGTCTCTTTTAGTTTTAGGAACAGGTAAATTAGTTATTGCTCGCACCTTGACATCAGCTGGCCACCTACACCCCCCCACCAACCCTGTGCCCCAAGAACTTAGCTTGATGCATGCCCAGCTGGCACTTCTTTGGGTTAATGGTTAATCCCGCAGCCTTGACCTTCTGCAAAAGTGCCAATCCATTGTCAAGATGCTCTGGCCAGTCCACCGCTATCACCGGCAATTTCCTTGCACACCTCTGTCATTAGACGCTGAAAGTAAAACGTTGCATTCACAAGGCCCATATTCATTTTCAGGTATTCAAAGACCCCCAAATGGGTATTAATAGCCGTCAACTTGATGGCTCTAGGTGAGTTTGGTATTTGCCAAATCCCCTTGACCAAATCGAATACCGAAATAATGTTGGCAGCCGCCACCCATTCCACCATTTCCTCAACATTTGGAATTGGGTACCTTTCAACTTCGTGCCTGCATTCAATTCTCTATAGTCAGCCACTGGCCTGGGTACCTTTCCTTCCTCCGTCACAATCAAAATAGGAGACGCATTGCTACTCTTTCCTTCACGGATAACCCCCAAAGCCAACATTCTGTTTATCTCCTCTTCAATAAGTTCCTTCTGCTTCGGGGAGTAACGATGCAACTGCTTTTGCACCGTGACTTCCCGATCCATTTCAATATCAAATTAGACCAAATCAGTGGTTCCTGGCTCATAAGAAAAGACCCCAGGAACCT
>JAHWFP010066041.1:31447-42070 GCA_023313725.1 Lithobius niger
CCCCCCCCCGTTCACCTGCTTGACGTTACATACAGAGAAAGGGGCACGGAATGTCGTATTTTTATACGAAATCATGAACAATACAGGTATTATTGTTTTCCACATATCTTAAGATTTTTCCCATAACAGGCTATGACAGTTCGTTTCGGAGAAAGTATCTCTCGATACATAACTGTATAGCCTATCAATCGGTAAAACGATAAGAATACCCCCCCCCCCCATCGGAAGTTCTGACATCTTTGATTATTTTAAGGACATAGATATGTCGTACTCGGTTACCTTGACATCAGGGTAACACAAAAGTAAATCAAGCATTCATGCATAGGACAAAGTATATACGAATATTTTTTTTATTATTAAAATATTATAGCCTACCCTCGCAAAACAAATACGAGTGGATGATTACGATTTCCAGGGCACAAGCCTCACTCACACTCCCGTGCTCGCTGCGGCTATCTACATAACAGCAGAAAAAATATTCGTGTAAACTTATCCATCCGTAACAATAATATAAACAGAAACCTAATTGTTAAAAAGGTATTACAAAGGTAAAATTGTTGCCGTGTCGGCAAAATTTAATAGCATTGTGATAGTATTGTCAACATTAAAATATTGCGATCGCACAAATGTTAGAAAGCATATGTTGCAATTTTGGGCACATTTTTTGGTAAGAACGGTTGAAATCTTACATACGGGTTAAGAGTTTTCTTACCGACGTTTGCCATCATTTGAAACGCATTTTTTTCTCTGTAGTCAAACTAGACTTTGAGGAGTTCAAATCTAGTTAAGAACATTGATGACGAAAGTTCTTGTATAAGAATCACTACTTCCAGTGCATACCTCATTCGCGCTACCGCGCTCACTACAGTTAGCATTAAGCAAAATGGGTGTTAACGTATGAAAGATTGCAACCAAGTTAATAAAAAATTGTGCCATTTTATGGGTTATACATTACAGGATTGTGCATGGGCTATACGATCATAAGAATTTTTCAAAAACATAATAGTGTATAGCTCTCAGGATGTCTTTTCCGTCAATTCCCTTCATAGACCCAGGCTAATTCTACAAGTTGAATTTTCTCATTTCTTGTAATTATTCGGTTGTGATATTTTATTACTATTATTAACTTTCTTCCCCTTCTGACAAAGCCTTGTTCCCGCAGACGCCTTTTCAACTCTGCGTCTGAGGTTACACGCTTTTTGGCAAACCTTGTGGGACAGACAGGACGGTAATAAGTTACGGGCCATTAAAGGCACTGTCGAGGAGTGGCACTCGGCGTGTCGCCGCAGTCGGTTGTGTTGGCCCGTTGCGCATTGGTCACACCCGACTTACTCACTGTTTCGTTTTGCGGGGGTTTGACCCTCCTGAATGGTATTGGTGTCGACGGCCACTTACGGTCCGGCACTTACTTGTTGATTGTCGCCATCTTGATGGTGTTCGTCGTCGTTTCCATCTTCCGCATGACATTGCGCGTCAGTTGGGCGATAAATCTGTCCTCCTGTCCGGTGTTTTTCAATTTTTGCAGGAGGTACAGATGTATGACAAGATTTAGATTAGGGGTTTGAATAACATCTCTGTAATGTGTGGTGCAGTGGCAATCCGGACCACTGCACTAATTGAGGTTGCTCTAATGACCAAGCTGTCGACGTGCCATTAAACCTCAATCCCCCCCCCCCTTGTGATAAATCGAGTTATAGTATAAATTAATTAGGCATAAGCAGCTGTTTAGATTTTTTTATTTAAAAAAAAAAATAACAAGGGTACTGAGAATTGATAAAATAGGCTATTGACTAATTAGTGGATTCTCGTAATTAAGGAAGATTCTTACCATCATAAGTCTGGTGGTAGCAGCGGAATCCAGGGAGGCCGTGAAGGGGGGACTGCCCTTGTGGTGGAGCGTCCACCAGTGGAGCCGCAGGCGGAGTAGCGGCTCCACTGGTGGACGCTCCTGCGTCGGGCACAAACTAAACCTGGGCCCGAACTCCGGTTCCGTGGGTAGACGGCCCAGTACGATTCGGGAAGGGATTTTGAGCCGGTTTTTATTATTTATTTTATTAAAGAAAGAAGGATGCCACGAAATGAACAAACACTTATTTGTGGCAACATTACATTAGATATACAGTCATATATATTTCAGTTGCGATTGCGCCAGCATAGGAAGTTGGGTCGAGAAGCCCCGGAGATAGTTCGTTATCCAGAAGGGAGAGATCAAATAGGTTTTCAGTCTTCTTGAACAGGCACTCAACCTCGAAGGCTCGGAATTGATAGTAACGAAAGTTTTCGCCTCGTCGTGAAAATGGAAGATAACAGGGGTACCTCATATGTCTGCAACAGACTCTATTACCTAGCCCGTATTCTGCCCAGTGCCCTCGATATCGCACAGATCGAGCAGTAAATGTTTCTGTAGGTGGTGCGCTGCCAATAGAAAGGAGATGGGGGTTGACCTGTAGGGTTAAGTACTGGAAAAGATTACGGTTCACATAATCTAGCATCCTTTCCTCAGGAAGCATCCCAGTTAACATGGGTTGACCAGCCTCCTGGTGGGTACATAAATAGCCAGTGGCATGGTGAAGGCACATTTGGTAATGATTTTGTATTAAATAATACAATTCGGAATGCCTGTGGAGGAAATCTTCAAAGGCTTGCAGGTCTCAGGAAGCATGATCCGCTGCATTACGACGAGCACGGGGCGTAGAAGGTTTAGGATTTCGTTTTGGAGGCATGGTGGAACAATCACAAGGAAAATAGTGGGAACAAGCAAATAACTCAAAACCTCGGACCAGAAGTAAAATAAAAAGGGCCAAAGACCCTATTTATCAGCCAGGTTACCTGCATGAAGGGACCAATCGGGGCCGAGTTCAAATATGACGTCAAAAATATTTCTCGGGCAACGTTGAATCTGGCAAAACTAACAAATTTGTCATTACCATCGTCCAGGTTAAATGTATACCACACACTTCCCAAATACAGTTGACACGTATAATTACTAATCAATTTGCTTACTAATGATCCACAGTATCATTCAGTGTATAATTTACTGCATTTACTGTTCTTGCATCCTTGTAAAACAACACAAGGCATGTCAATAATCACTATTAACTTAATTCAACAAGCTTTTATTTGTTGTGCTCAACTAGTGTTGAGCCTATAATATTAATTTCAGCTCCCTAGATGGCTGCTGGTATATTACCAATGAAATCCTCGGCTGGTAAAAAACTTTTACCACAAAATAATTAAACAACTTCAGAAATCAGGTTGGCTATGGTAATAGCTAGAGGCTGATGGTAATGACGTCAGGCTGACGGTAATGACATTTTGCTCAATGGTACGATTTAATGTTGCATTATATAAATTTTGAAAATCTCTTGGTGAAAAAGGTAATCATATATTTTAAAAAGCCACGTAAAAATAAATAAAACTTGTAAAATATATGTAAAAAATGGAAAAATCATTTTGCTAAAACATTGGTCAACAGGTTATCAACTTAAGCACTTTCTGCTACAATAGAAAATCGATAGTTGTGTAGTTCTGGTGGCTTGATTTTTCATAGTATTTCACTATCAGGAACTATCTGCAAATCCTTCTAGTCTGGCCAGTTAAAACTTTCCCGTTCTTTTCATAAAGTCTACAGTTAGGAGTTTAGTTGGATTTTTATCTGCAGACATGGACGCGACTTCTCCTGGGAACCACTGATCATCATAAATCACTGAAACCCAGTTACCCACTACAATTTGCTCTTCATCTGGTACTGGCTCGGGCTGTATGTCAGCACCTTCTGGACAACACTTCTATTTCGTCGTCAATTGCAGATATGTCTGCCTCAGAGACGTAAAACAACTTCACATTTTTAGAGTTCGTAGTTCTTGCATTAGGGTTGATGCATCTGGAATGTCTCTGCCTTCGGCTACCTTTTTGTCAGCCAGTCGTTTTAGTGTACCACCTATGCCATCTGGGGCACCTTTCCCATGGCCTGCTTCACAAAAGTTCCACGTTGCATTTTCGCTATTGGCATGCCTTGTGTGCGCTTTGGCAAACAGGTGAAAGTTTGTTGTATTTCGGTAATGGGTAGTGGGTCAGTAAGAAAGTGAAATGTGTTTATGGTGGGCAACTGTTGTTGTACCATGTTTATAACAGGCTTTAAATGTGCCCACAGCACGTGCATCATGCCGCATACTAGAAGATATTGTGGAAAATGACAAATGCTGTAGAATGTTACTTTCTGGAGAGAGATAATAAAGTACCCCCGTGTTCAGAGTCACCTATGCACGACAGGCGCCAAAATGCATGCTTTGCGTCTCGCTTGCAAATTTGCATGCATAATTTTCACTATAATCCACATGAGGGGGAGATGAGGCTTAATGGCGCGTCGACAGCTTGGTCATTAGCGCCAACCTCAGTCACAGTGCAGTGGTCCGGGTTGCCACTGCACCACACATTACAGAGATATTATTCAAACCCCTAATCTAAATCTTGTCATACATCTGTACCTCCTGCAAAAATTGAAAAACACCGGACAGGAGGACAGACTTACCACCCAATTGACGCACAATGTCATGCGGAAGATGGAAACGACGACGAAAACCATCAAGATGGCAACAATCAACAAGGAAGTGCCGGACCGTAAGTGGCCGCCGACACCAATAACATTCAGGAGGGTCAACCCCCCGCAAAAGGAAACAGTGAGTAAGTCGAGTGTGACCAATGCGCAAACGCGCCAACACCACCTCCTCACGGCGACTGCGGCGACACGCCGAGTGCCATTCCTCAACAGTGCCTTTAATAGCTCGTAATTTATTGCCGTCCTGTCCATCCCACGAGGCTTGCCAAAAAGCGTGTAACCTCAGACGCAGAGTTGGAAAAGCGTCCGAGGGAACAAGGCTGAGATCCCTTCCGAGAGGGCCAGAAAGGGCCCCTTTTGCTGCAGAATCCGCTTGCTCATTTCCACCTATCCCAACATGGCCCGGGATCCAGCAGAAAAGCACGGTTTTCCGCTGGCCAGGCAAGCGGGAAAGCAAAGCTTGGACACGTTGTGTCAAGGGGTTCCGAGGATAATCCACATGAATCACACATTCACTGCAAAGAAGCTATTTTTTCAAAAAAATGAATTTGTGAGTATTGTTGACGCATGTGATAAAAATGGCTGCAGTAGGGTATGTAATGCTGGCAGAAGATCACCAAATGTGCATACTACTTTATCCTTTGATGTAAGCTGTACCGTAACGTCTTTACCGTCCTTGGTTTTTCTTTGTTCCTTCTTTTTCACCCACTTGAAGTAAGCAGTTTCAGTATTTAAGTCTGTGGTTGTGTTGTCAATCTGTTTGAAGTCTTTCTTTGAGCAAGCATTATAACTTCGGTACATGCATTCTTTAGAATTTTCATCACAACAAACGTCGGCACACAAATCTTCCCTCGCGTGTAACGAATAATCTTGAAAAAGTGCAACTTGTCGACAAGAAACGGTAAATTATCATGTTTGATGCAAATGCAAGTGTCTCTCATGCTCCTTTTGTTTTTTGCAATAAAGTGGCTTGTGGGTCTTCTTTTATCTTGGCACGTCATGCTCTGGCTGCTAAGTTGTTTCTAAGTCTTTTTAAAGTTTTTTGTTTCTCAGAACATATTTTAGACTTTGCTGCAGTATTCTTTGTTGACATTTTCTTTTTTTCTGCAGTCTCGGTGTGTTGTACTGTTTCTTTAGGTCTTGGCAGACCTAATTTTTTTTTTATCAGCATGGACAGGTTCAATATGATACTGTTTTTTAGGACCTCATTTTTCATTCTCCTCAGCACTTTGGTTTTTTCTTTCAGGTTTTTCTCTAGACCGTAGCTTACGCGTTGTCTTGCGTTCTTCTGAAACAGTTTGTGAGCGTTCAGCACGCTTAAGCATGGTAGTTTTTCTGGCCACCCGCAGCTTTGCGATGAATGTCTCTTTATCAAGAGATGCTTTCTGGCTCATTTTCTGGGGAAAAAAGCATATATTTGTTAAAACTTGCGTCAGTTTTCTTTTACTTCGACTAATTTTCTTAAAACGTTTTTTTTTATTCATCCCTTGCACTGCATCTTTTACCCCCTCTCCAAAGAGGTAAAAAAAAAAGTATTATTTTGGTTCACACCTTAATTAATTATGTTAATTGTAAGCTCAAACGATAAAATTGTTTGCCCTAGAATTTAGGTGTTTTCAAAGGTTTTTAAGATAAATTGTTGACCTCTCAGAGATTGTTGCAAATCTAGTCTATCTTTAGGAACACTCCCATTGTTGAAATTTTGGCGCCATTTATTTGACTACAACAATACATAAGTTGCATTTTCATACCACCCAGTGTTGTGCCTTTAATCTTTATTTCGTCAGAACAATATTGTCATTACCATAACGAACATCAACACGATGGTAATGATGGAACCACTGACGAGCCTTTTTTTCTACCCAATTCTAACTTAAGCCTAACCAAACTTTCATAACTTATACACGCATCCATAAGCACTTATTATTGAGCTAAACAATATCTTGTTAACACTGTATAATGATCTCCAACATGCAACGATGGTAATGATGATGTAAAAAGGTATTTACCTTCGTTTGATTGTTGATCCAACGCTAGCCACCATGCGGTTTACTGTGGATTTCAATTGAACGGCCTCCGGTATGATTTTGAGTCGTTAAGGAGCTGGCACCATCTGGTGGCCTGCTTTGGAACTAAATCTGTCACACGATAGTAATGATGATAAACTTAAGGACAAGGACATTTGATCACAGAAACTGGTTAAATTAATACAGACAGTCTTAAACCATAGCTTTTTAAAAAAGATTATTGTTGTTACTTTCATCTTGTAGGAGTGTAATTAAACAATTATAGTTTTTAACATTTCAAATTCAATGTGATTTGCATGACACTGCAGGTTGGGACAGCAGACGGTAATGACGTTTTTGGTACAAAATATGTCAAAACGAAGTAATTTGTATATTTCTAGATAAACTAATTATATAAAACATGTAAATATGCATATTTCTTCTTTTAATCTTTTTTAAAATTATTTCATGCACTGTTTAAAGACCCCAAACAGCTTAGGACGCTTTATTTTCCCATTATGGGGAAATTGACGTGCGTCATTTCCCTTGTTCACAGAAGGGGGTGGGGGGGATTTCGTAATCAAGCTAGAATGCACTGCCACGAGTTAAAGTTATGCACACTAGGGGTGGCACGATACAAAATGTTGTTCATCCCGATAAAGCTTTTTAAATTATAGCGATAATCGATATTATCTCGATAAAACATGTTGAGGCTGGAATAAACATTTTAATTTTGTTAATTAAAAAAAAACCTTTAGTGCAACCTTCACGAATGTGAATTGTGTGGTACTTGCCATTTGGCCAGTAGACATGATATGCATTCAATTGTCTAATCACTTCCTCATCATGTCGAAACAATTCAGCAGTTGTGCTGCTACTTTTTAAATATTGTTTACATTAAACTAACTCTCCAGTCAGGTAAAGTGGTTAGCAACAGTATTGCAAACTTGGTTGGGGAGCCCTTGTAATTCCGTGCGCAATGCTGCAAACTGCTTGTTTCTAGCCATTTCCGTTTCCGAGATATGGCAATTTATGCATCGAGAGGTTTGCACGATACTTCGACAAATCCGAAAAAGCGTGACAACAGATTTTATCGTGATAATATCGAACTAGCTTATCTATAACCGTGCCACCCCTGAAGTACACACCACCACCCTTGCAGTAGATAACTGGCATCTATGAAAAATTGTAATTATTTGCTGTTGTCTTCAAATGTTTTTTCTGTATGGCGCCACACATTATGCAATTATTGAAAAATAATCATACCTTAAAAAGAAAGTGGTCGTATATTTTCTAGCAAACGGAAGGGTACGTAAAATTCGCCCCCCCCCCCTCCTTAAATGTATTTACTCATACGAATGCCCACCCCCCCTTTAATTATGCAGGGCCGATTTATACATATATGTACGACCACTTTATTTTTAAGGTATGTTTCTTGCTTTGCTTCACCAGTGTTGCCATAAAGAAAAAAAACCTTTAAAGAAAACCGCGAATAAATAAAACCTTTCTGAGATTTTTACGCCCCCTCGTTCTCGTTATTTAAGCCATTGCATGGTGATGTGTGTGCGTAACTATTAACTGTTCTTTTGGCAGTGCATTCCATTCTAGGTTGATTCTGAAACACCCCTTCTGCAAACAAGGGAATGAGAAATTGCCCAACAACAGGGAAACGTTCTCTGTTGCCTAATTCCGAACCACCCCTTTTCTGCTCAAGGGAAACGAACATACAGGGTGTCCCAGAACCGCCTCACAACTTTTGAAGGGGTTGAAAGAAGATAATGTAACTCTGGCAATGGAGGGTAGGTTAATGGATCTACCTTTGTGTGCAACTGGCATTCGCCTGCCCTACCCCTCCGGGGAAGAAACTCAGAAATTTCCAATGGAATGGGGGTAAAAGAATACCTTATTTAAAAGGTCTTCATTAGGCGAGTAAAGCGCCGCAATGATAGCTTCTATATGATACGCCATCCAAAATGGTACCCAGTTTAAGATATTCCTCTGCATCCATGTGTTACTCGGGCTAAAGACGTCGTTAAGTGACTGGCAGGTTGGAACCCAGCGTGTGGGCCTCAGTACCCAAAAATGCTGGTTGTAGCCTACAGAAAGGTTTCACTATCTCTCAGGGTTTCACTATCTCCTTTCAACCCCTTCAAAAGTTCTGGTACTTTTGGGACATAGCTAATAGCCCCTTCACCGAAAAGGTATCGTTGTGCTTTACCGTGCGCATGCAACTGTAGTGTTGCAGTTTAGTATAGGATAATTTGGCCGAAAACATTGCGCATTCCTACAACAACAGGAATGCACTCTACCAGCACGGTACATGCAGGAGTTCGGCAGCTGTGTTGTCAGTACACCGGATATCAGCGGCTGTTCGCTGATGGGTCGAAGTCCGATGTTGGCATGGCGTGTGCTTGCATGTGTAAGGGTGTAACCGTATCACATGGCCTTCCATCAGGCTAATCTGTGTTTTCTGCAGAGCCTCTGGCTCTCGGTCTGGCGGTGGAATGGATCCTTGACCGTCAGGGCACGCATTTCATCATCTTTAGTGATTCCGTGAGTGCCCTGGAGTCTTTGGCGAAATACGACCCTCGGAACCTGACACAACGCGTCCAAGCTCTGCTTTCCCGCTTGCCTGGCCAGCAGAAGACCGTGGTTTTCTGCTGGACCCCGGGTCATGTTGGGATAGCTGGGAATGAGCATGCTGATCTGCAGCAAAAGGGGCCCTTTTCTGGTCCTCTCGAAAGAGATCTCAGCCATGTTCCCTTAGACGCCTTTCCAACTCTGCGCCTGAGGTTGCACGATATTTGGCAAACGTTGTGGGGCAGACAGGATGGCAATAAATTGCGGGCTATTAAAGGCGCTGTCGAGGTGTGGCACTCGGCGTGTCGCCGCAGTCGGCGTGAATTGGTGGTGTCGGCCCATTTGCTTTGGTCACACCCGACTTAATGTTTCCTTTTGAGGGGAGGTTGACCCTCCTGAATGTCATTGGTGTCAACTGCCACTTGCGGTCCGGCACGTCCTTGTTGTTTGTCGCCATCTTGATGGTCGTCATTGTCGCTTCCATCTTTCCCAGGACATTGCCCGTCAATTGGGCGATAAGTCTGTTCTCCTGTCTGGTGTTTTTCAGTTTTTGCAGGAGGTACAGATCTATGATAAGATCTAGATTAGGGGTTTGTTTAATTTCTCTGTAATGTATGGTGCAGTGGAACCCGGACTACTGCACTGTGACTGAGGTTGGTGCTAATGACCTGTGTGTTTACTCGCCATTAAGCATCAATCCCCCCCCCCCCCCCCTTTCAGTAAAGGCTACCACCTTTACTAATAAACTCTTTATGTTCCAGCAGAAGCCCCTTCTGGACTAAAAAATTTTACAACCCTTGACGGCGGGGATAACAGGAGGTAAGCCCTACCTCTGAGGGTAAGTTGAGGGGTAAATGAATCTGGTGATATCAGTTTGGAGGTAAGTTGGGAGGGAAAACGATTTACCCCTCAGTTCTGGGGCAAACATTACCTCGGAGCTAATTAACCCGAGAGGTAAATAGTTGGTAATAACAGTTAAGCGGTAGCCCATTTCGAAGGAAGAACAGGTGTAAAGTTACCTACAAGCACCGGGGTAAATGAGCCGCAATTACCCCGGCCAAGACCATGGGGTATCTTGAGAAGTAAATGGCAAAAAGCTACTCCACATGACACGAATGCACTGCTTCCGTGGCGATTCCACATAAACAAGAGATCAGAACTCTTCGCATAGCTGTCTATCATTCCTCCGTTGGCTCACTATACAAAACATTGGTAATATTAGTAAAGAGGTTTGACCTCAACCTCCCATGTCAAAACCGAAATTTCGATGCTTAATAATTCTCAGCTGTCTTTCAATATTTTCCCTCAAATTTAGTATACAGTATAAGCTTTGTTGGATTTGGTGAACATGTGTCCGAACTTTATTAATTCCAATTTGCAACATCGGAGATTTGGACTTAAGCTTTTCTTTTTGGCTTCTTGTTCTTGGCACGGCACGTTTCATCTAGATTCTGTACAGATGAAACTATTTGTCCTATA
>JAHWFP010066042.1:4679-20937 GCA_023313725.1 Lithobius niger
TTCTAAACCTGCTTTAAATGTGACTTCAGTTATTACTTCCATTTTTACTTCTAAACCTGCTTTAAATGTGACTTCCATTATTACTTCCATTTTTACTTCTATTTTTACTTCCATTTTTACTTCTAAACCCGCTTTAAAAGTGACTTCCATTATTACTTCCATTTTTACTTCTATTTTTACTTCCATTTTTACTTCTAAACCTGCTTTAAACGTGACTTCAATTATTACTTCCATTATTTACTTCTATTTTTACTTCTAAACATGCTTACATACGTTACTTCCATTTTGACTTCCATTTTTCCTTCTGGTTTTACTTCCATAATTATGCTGCGAACGTTAATTGTATTTTAACTTTTATAGCAGATATGAAAGTGGCTCTTCGGTCATGTCTTGTTTCGCCAAAAAAAAATCCAACCTATTTCTTTTTAATGAAACAAGACGTGACCATAAAGCGACTTCTTTCATAGCTGCATGCTATAAACGTCGAAACAGGATTAACTATTTCCGCGAAGAAGTAAAAACTTCTAAATACCAGGGGCACCTGTTCGATTTAATGCATGGTTTAAGGTGACACAAGTAAGGCGGTTGGAACGATCTTCTAACCAAAATCATGAGTTAGAAAAATGAGCCTCAGAAATAACGTGAGGCAAGACAAAACTACAAAAACGGACACGATAGGCAGAAAAAAGACCTCAGATTCATTAGAAAAATACCAGGATCCAGTCGGAAATTTCAGTTCTTGCCTTACACGCTCGGACGCTTCTTACCCCCCCCCCCCCCCACAATATTTTGCCTCTGTACAAAACATTACTACTGCAGGAATGCTTTACACACTTTCGATTCATTCCTTTTTAGGATTGTTTTCATTGCTTTTAATAGTCTTATATCATGCTTTTCTTCATGCAAAAATTTAGGTTTATGCTTTTTTTATTTCCTAAAAAATTGTCTGAGTCCATCCCGAAAAAACAGCAGTTGAAAGGGATGTTAATCTGACTAATTCCCCTTTTTTCCCCTTTTACAGCAATAGCAAATTACAAATAATTACGAAATTGTCATTAGTGTTATAATTACCAGCCTATCCAAAATCGTCAGTCATAGCAGTAATAATAATAAATCAGTAAATATCGATATGTGTTGTTGCTGCGAATTTGCTATAAAAAAACCACATCAAGAGCAGCAAATTTATCAGAGAATTAAACGAAGAAACACAATGGAAGCAACAATGTGAACAGCAAAGAATGGCAAGTGAGCAGCAGTACTAAAAACGTTTACATGCCATCGTGAGTTCGGAATTAAATCTGGTGAATTGGGCCTCCAATGCACTAGACTAGACCACTATGCTAACTCAATACTATCATAATTGCTGCAAACTTCCCATATTAATTAACATCAGCACACAACGAAGGTGTGCATTGTATAGCCCATCCGAACACTTGGGTTTTATTGTTGGCTGTTAAAAATATTGGCTCCAGTGTGTTTTTTCGTTTAATACTAATGTTTACAGCTAATTTCCGTTTCTGTAATAGCCTGTAAACATTAACCTGTAGAAGTTTAACAGTCAGCGGTCATTTTAAAACTCCTTCAAAACCACGACGACTGCAAAACTTGTTAACAACATCAATTTCAGATATACAAGACGCAATTTTAGAGGTTACAGGTGTTCCTTCGATCTGTTACAAATTTCATGCAACTTTTTGTTACTTCTAAACTGATAATTTCAAAAATATTAGAAGTAATTTTAGAAGTAACGCTGGACTTTGAAATAACGAGGAGCTAGTAGAATATTAGAAGTTACAATGGAAGTAAATTGTTGGTGTTACTTCGAGATGTAACGTCTAAGAGAGGTTACAAGTTCTATTGGCTTGCGTGTAACGTCTAAACTGCCTTTTAGAAGTCAAACTAGACGTTACACTTTTAAGAGTGTAACTGTAGCCATGCGTGTTTTTCCCTAACTCGTCGGACTTGTGCTTCTCGAACATTGTGTACCCCATGCTAATCATTATGGCGGCTGCCATCCCATAATCTCAAAGCGGAGGTATCGATGCTGGCTGCGCCTTAAGCCGTGAATCTGCTAGTCTGGTAAACACAGTTTACCATACATCGACCTAGTTTTGATGACGCCAACAGCGACTCGTAGTAACTTGACGTTGCCATGGTAACATGATTTTAGGCCTAATTTTCATTTTTAGGCCTAATTTTAAAAATGCAGTTTTAATTTCGTATATAGTAGATATAGGCCTAATGGAGAATTTGGTTCGACGATAAGCCTATTCATTCATGCAACAATGCGACGAAACTATTTCAAACGAAGCTAAAATCCATTTGTTTTTATTGAGTGTTACCTTAGGATTTTAATTCAACGATCAAATGTTATTATTTAATTTAGTTACGTCGAAGAAGTCTATTAGCTATAAGGAGGCAACGATGTTTTAATTTGCCATGTTATTTAACTAACTTCTCACACTGAATCTAACGTTGTAAACAATGGTTGTCAATATCTGGTACCGGTTCGAAGTTGAAAAAAGCGACGGTCGGACGGACAAAGTCGTTGCAATAGTCTTCTCAGTCGGTACTGTTGTACAGAAGACTAAAATGTTTCATAAAGAGTGTTGATGAGTTTTCCGCCCCCCCCCCCCTCTCACCTTCGGGGGAGAGGAGAGACGGACGCTTTGTTCGACCCATAGGAAATAAAAAAAAAATCGGGTACCATTATGGCCAAGCTACATTTTCTGCACACATAATTAAAGGTTTTAGTACACGTGTTACATGAAATCTGTGACACTGCCATAACTCGAGAAAAAATGAAGATGTCGTAATTCGTATGTCTTTTTTTTTAACATTAGGTTTTTTTTTTAATTTTTTATTTTATTTTCATGTACAACCTGTAGATTGAGAGGGGCAATACTAGTCGAATTCAATTCAATAAATGACCCAGTAAAGCTGACTGTTGAGACACGTAATCAGGGAACATACCAACTCGCCCGTTCCCCCCCCCCTAGTTTTTGCGTGTTTATCCAATTTACTTTTCTTTGTTTGCCAAACATATTAACCTGATAATTTAACATTACATTGTCCTCAATTAATGTCTCCCTGGAGGTTTTTAAGTTGCCCGTAGACACCTGCTTGCATTACCCTCTGCACATGCGCAGCCCTCTCTATATAAGCGAGAACGTGGATCGTCTCGGCATTCATTTTCCTCCAGAGGTTCCTACGCGTCACCTCATCTTCCGCCTTTCGGCCTGGATTTTGAATTTTCCTGTCGTTCATCTCCGACGATGGATGCTGCCCTTTCGGTCACTGCTCCTACATCGGATGCTGCTTTCTTTCCTCCTGCTATCCCACCCGCCCGTGACGACCGCTGCGTGCCCGGCGCTGAACGGGACGTGCATGTCTCCAACGACGACAACGACTCTCCGCTACAAGACGGCCAACGCACCCCGCCTCCTCCCGTCCTTTCGGTCCCGGCAGAAGATGTAAGACACGCTAAGGCGCTTCTCCGGGATGCCAAGCAGAAGTTCCGTGAAGCCTCATCTCATGTGGGCTTTTCTGTCAACAACTCCCCACTTGATTTGTCATCGAAATCATCTCGCAGGGAACATAGCATCACTTGCAGCGAAGCCCACAACCTCGTCGACTATGTCTTCCGTTGCTATGCCGACAAGACACCAATGCCCCCCCCCCCCACCCCCTTCCCCCGTCGTACACCTCGCGTCCGTACGGCGGGCTAACACACAAGATTGGATCGCATCCACAAAGAGCCATGAAATCCGTAGACGCCTGTCGCACACCTCCGACCCGTCTGCTAAGAAACGTAAGCATTCACCCCTTTCGGCCGACCCTAACGCAACAACTCCCGCCGCCTCACACCACGCACCAGCAGGTGCAGGGCCTTCAATTTTAGTCTTTTTATAGCCGACGAATATATACATGACCTGTTTTTTATAGCAGTCTTTGTCACCTCGGAGGAGGGCTAGGTTCGCTTTCCCCTCATGTACAAGCCGGCATCCCCGGAAACTAGTCCCTGGCGAAGACAACCCTGCGTCCTAGACCAATTTCACTAAGAGCCGAAACTATTTGCGGGCTGAGGAACGATCCGCTGTTGCCGAAAAGGTTACATCCTAAGTGAGGTTAGGCAGTGTAGAAAAACGTTATAATTTAATAAAGGTTAACAGACGCAGAAGAAGGAACCGCAAGCCGGGGTCTTAACACCGTGTGGTACAAGATAGGAAATCAGATAAATTCTGAAATCGCCTACCTT
The DNA here is from genome assembly GCA_023313725.1 of Lithobius niger. Lineage (NCBI taxonomy): Eukaryota > Metazoa > Arthropoda > Chilopoda > Lithobiomorpha > Lithobiidae > Lithobius > Lithobius niger. The sequence continues at coordinate 8,938 of JAHWFP010066042.1, forward strand.
GTTGAGGATGATGGTGCTCCCAAGTGTGAAGCGGAGAGGCGGATGGTGCGTGTCGTCATAAGTTCTTTAGTAAACTTGAGGAGCGAACACCGTCTGTAGGATGGGCTCTGGAAAGTGTGTGAAGTGGGCAGACGGATGATGAGAGTCCTTATGATCAGAAGAAGTGAAGAATGGATACCGTCCGGATGACGGATCGTGGCCAGTGAGAATGTGTATGGTGAGCGCATGACGCGGCAAACTCGTAGCGGATGTGAGGAGCGGACACCGTCTGCAGGACGGACCGTGGTAAACTAGAAATATAGACCACAGTTTCGAAGTTGAATCAAGAAGACGACAGCTGGTTGGTGTCGGATGAGAATCGAAAAGAATGATTTTCCAGAGGAAGAAGAGATGCTGATTGTTGAATGATAGACACTTTGTAAAAGGGTGAAGGTATTGTTTGATAAAGCTGATATTGTGAGCATAAGGTCCTAACAGGGAGGCGAGGATCGCAATTGTATCGTCCCCACATGGGACGCGGATGAAGCGGAATTCATGCCGAAGATCGTTGTGTTGAGGACCAAGAGACAGACGGGAATGTCATTTAGGGAAGGACACGGAAAACCTAGTGCTACGCCTGTGGCCTTGGATGAAGGATCTTGATCTTGAAGTGGTAAACGGGAAGCAGATGGAGAGATTGGTGAGGTGGACGTACGGGAATGGGTCTGTAGTTGTTTGTAGTATGTGCGGAAGGTAGCACAAACATACAGCTGAAAGTGATGAAGACCAGGTTGCACGTAGTTGAGGATGCATTGATGTGAAAACTGTGTGCAAAACGCATGAGATGCAAGAGGGGCAGATGCCAAGCTGTCCACTGTCATACTTGGGCTGCCATCTGTCGAACTTGTTTGTTTGTTTTTGTGTTTGAAACACAGTACAATAGTGGAGCCAACTGCGCATCCGTGTTTAACTAGAAATAAAGGTTACAACGAGATAGTATCTTGTCCTTCCAGGATGCGTACAATAATTGAAGGCCAGAAGGGTAGGGACGGTAACGGTGAAGGAGCTTCTTGGTAAATGCAGCTAGGGACGGCGATGAAGGTATGTCCGCAGAACGAGGACAAAGCGGTGAACGGATTTTGGCAGAAGACGGGGCAAGTCTTAGACGTCAAGTGTGGAAACGGGCACAGTAGTATTCCCTCCTAGGTGGAGATGCAGGAATTGACAAAACCCAGGCATTGCGGGCACCAAGCAGAGCATAGTTCACACGAAGGGAATGACAACGACGGTTTATCAGTTCGAGCTAATGGGAGTATGTATCGTTGGCAGCACAGAGGAGAGTCTTTGTGGACATGAGGCAGGTAGAAATCGGATGGTCGTCCTGTTGCTTGTGCAGCAAGAATCGTATGGTGTGTCAGGAAAGACGCTCCGAGGCGTAGAAAATGTCCCAAAGGCAAGAGGGATCGGGATGTGGTGGACGCGTCTTCTCTTCACAATAAACGGCAGGTCGTGTTGCTGTGGGATGGGATGCTATGGGAACAGAGGATGTGAATGGAAGTCTTGGAGGGATCAAAGCGTCGGTCCGAGGTTGGAATAGGCCTTGCAGGAGAGGGGTAGATTGGTGTTTGTAGCAGTTGACAAGATGCCAGTGATCTGTAGGGGTGCAAGCGTCCCCCACCCTCCCCTGTTACCAGACTGAGGTCTTGCAGGGGGAATGATGGAGGTCATGAGGAACGTGATGGTTAAAAACGGAAGTGTCGTGAGGAAAGAAGTGCAGGTTGGGATGTGCTGGTGGCAACGAGGAACGTGGAAGCCGGGATGGACGTGTGAGGGCACACGCAACCAGCCAAGGCCAAAACTGGCCGCAGGAGAGCATCTCAAAGGAACGTCCCAAACGTCCCAAAGTTGAGGGGACGTAGGAACGAAGGGACGTGGGGACGTAGGAAAGCAGGAACGTAGGGACGAAGGAATGGAGGATGGGGCACGAGGATTGGACCTGTCAGGGAGCAGTGATTAGCACTGCTGCATAGGTCGAAGACCGACGAAAGACAAGTGGACTGCAGTGTCAGAGTACATATTAGAGAAGATGGCTGTGCAGTAGGATGTGCAGATGGTGATGGCGCAGAGGGGTAGCATATCCTTTGGATTAAGCAACACCATCCAATGCCGCAGGGAAGGAAGGCAAAGGCTGATAGTAGGCGGTGAAACGGCTCAATCCAAGAAGGCTGCGCAGAAGCAATGCGCAGATGCGCAGTGGGGAAAGGGGCCGAGGATGAGGAACAGTGCTCATCCAAACTGATACAACAATGAAGAACTCCCAAATACAACGATGACACGAGCCACCCTGGACAAGAACCAAAGGGAACAGCGGCTAGTGTAGTATGAAGTGTTGAGTGACCCCAGAAGGGGAACGGAGGATGGGAGAGATCCCAAAGGGATGCAGTGCAAGATGAACTTGAGACGGGAACTGTCCATAACAGAACAAAGAAGTCGCATTGATGTACGGGATGTCTACCACTGAAGAAGGAATGAAGGTAACGTTCAGCCGCGGGACGGTGGTATGCGGAAGGGAACGTGGGGAACGGGACAGCCACCACTGAAGCAGGAAGGAAAGGAACGTCCATCCGTGGGATGGCAGAGGTAACGTCCATCCGCAGGATGGTGGTATGAGTTTGTTACATCCGCCATCGGAGGCAAGACGTCAATGCTTCATTATCGTTGGTAATTGGATGAAATATGGTGTTATCCATGTTGATGCAAATATGAAGCGTAGGACGGTATCGACGTGTGTTGAAGGTAGCACACACTACAGTGTGTAGAAGGGTGAGGACCAGCTTGCGGACTGACAAGAGGCAAGAGATGAGGTGGGAACGGGTCCCAAGCCGGCTGCTTGTCGAGTCAGAGCCTTCATGTTGTATTTATTTATTTATTTTTTTATTTGTTGAGAAAAGAGGAACGCGTCCACAGTTAAAGCAGAGTGTCAAAACCAGGTTCGTCCAAATGATGCTGAAGGCAAGGAGGTGTGATGACGGACGTGCAGGAAACACTGCAGGAATGAACGTGAGTGATAGTACAGGACGAGTCGAGGGACACCTTTCTTGGGTGTCCTGTTGATGATGACGACAGACCAACGTTTTTTTTTTCTTTGAGAAAGCATCCTAGTAGAGGCCATTCTTTGGCTGTAGCTGGATAGGCAATACGTAACCTGATTTTCAGTGGACTTTGTTGCGACACATAGGATGGTGAGGCCAGCTGGTCCTGAGGACCGGTGGTTCCCTGTGGAGAGGATGGATTAGTCCTCTGCCTCTCTGCTCCTAAAGACGGAGTAGAGGTAGACGGGAGCGAGGCTTCAACTGGGGATCCAGAAGGTCCGTAGTAGAAGAGTGTATCCTAGCAGAGAGGAAGCGCCTGCGGACGTAGGTGGTAGAGGATGTGAGGACAGCTGGTCTTGTAAGATCGTCGGAGTTCTTGTGTGAAGAGGAGGCACTGGTCCTTTGCCTGTTCGTTCCTGAAGATGGAACAGAGGTAGCCGGGAGCGGAACTACAACTGGGAGATCCAGGTCCTTGGCAGGAGAGGGCATCCTAGGCGAGGTCATCCTTTGGCTGTAGGTAGATAGGACGCAATGTGTAGGAGGGAGAAGATAGTCGGTCCTATGGACCGGCGGATCTTGAAGAGGCGGATGTATCTTTGTCTGAGGAGAGGACGGATCGATCCTCCATCTACCTGCTCCTAAGTTGGGATAGAGGCAGGGAGCGAAGCTTTAACCGGGACATCCAGAAGATCCTTGGCAGCAGAGGGCATCATGGCAGGAGCCATCCTACGAACGAATTCGAGTGGGATGCGTCCTATGGGATGATGAAGCTGCGTCCTATAGGATGTGTCCTATGGGATGCGTCGTGAGGACCAGCGGATCCGAAGGAGAGGATGGAGTGAGGAGAGTTCAAGGCGGTTACGTCGTGATGAGCGTCCTAGGAGAAATGATGCCATCGGACGGCTGCGCCGAGTATATATAGCCATCCTAATCCTCAGCATGCGCAGTAGTACAAGGATGACTGGGAAGCCAACTTTCAAGCTTCTAGTGGAATAATAGGTCTAAAGGAGGGAATCACTATAAAAAACAGGTAATGTCGTCTATAAAAAAATTATTATTATTATTATTAAAATAATACGCCTGCTTACCCACTTTGGTTGGTATTTGCTCCAGCATTTGTTGTAAGCTTCATAATATTTCTAGAAAAACAATGAAAAAATATATTAATAATAATAATAATAATGATAATAATTAATTCATTTGTAATACATGGTTGCACGAGTGCCTAAAGAGGCTGAATGTGCAGTTTTCACAAGTAAAATTACTTCAGTAATTATTTCCTAATATTACATGATCAGATATATCAAAACACACGCTAGTGTGACACCCGCCAAGATAAATAATAACATCGGATGTTATTATTTATCTTGGCGGGTGACACACTAGATGTCATCCAGATAAAATATATACAGGGTGATTCATAAAGTACTGAAAATAGGTCTATAAGTCGTTGGACTATCAGAGGTAGGCCTATGAACTGCAGGCCTATAAAATGAAGGGCAGCCTATAATCGATCTTATAAAATGATGATGTTCACACGATTACTCCAAGTTTCGTACAGTGCACCTTAGGTTATTGTACGAGTGGAAAGCCCGTCATAAATGAATGGGGTAATGGGATAGTAGTCCTGCTCCCCCGCCCCAGGAAATAAAATGTGCTCAACAGGTATAGCACGGCCTCTACTGTACCCAAGCTGCAAGCATAGTGAGCTCATCTAATATCCTACCTCATTAACTTTGTGCAACATTTTATTGTGAACCCAGTAACCGAAAAGGTTTGAAATTCGTTGAATTCATGTACTGCAGTGCATTTGGATTGCCAAACCGAAAACCACGCAAATCTCTAAACAATTTAGACAGATTTAATGAATTTTCTGAACTCACGGTTTGAACCCATAACTGAAACGTTATGAAATACGGTGATATTTTCAACCATATTCATGTATTGTAGTGCACTTGGATTGCCAAACCGAAAACCTCGCAAACCTCTAAACAATTTAATCAAATCTAATGAAATTCCTGTAGTTAGGGTTTGAACATGGTTTGAACTAAAAAGGTTTAAAGTGCGTCGATATTTTCAACCATAGTGCATCTGTAATAGTGCAATGTAGCTTGCTTAAGCTAGCCTAATAAATAACGTCATTGCCAGATTGATGTCGAAAATAAACATTAGATATTTCCTGTTTCGGAATGAAAGTAAGCTGCCTCCACCTCAATTCAACACTACATTTTCAAAGTGTTCACCTTGTGCAATGCAATGGCGAAGCCTTTGAACAAGATTTCACCGAACTCCCTCAATCATATCCGGTGTAATTGTTTGACAGATCTCAACAATACATTGCCTTAGCTCCTGAACGGTCCCCTGGTGATGTAGTGCTGCGCCTAACCTGTTTCTCAGATAGCCCCATAGGAAGTCAGAAGGATTAGATCAAGACTTCTGGGTGCCCATTCTACTCTTCCCCTAATCCACCTGCCACGAAAGGTCTGACCCAACCACTTCCGTACATTGCGTCTAGAGTGGGGAAAGCCCCATCATGCTGATACCATACGCGGGTAAGCAACACTTTCTCATCGATGATGGCTGGATCTTGTCTTGGAGCAGCTGTAAATACCGCTCAGCATTTAGTGGTCCATCAATTAAGAATGGTCCTATCAACCGTGAACCCACAAACCCGCACCACACATTCGTGCTGGGATTATGTTGGTGGTGTCCCTCAATTGTGTAATGTGGGTTTGTGATGCTGTATTCACGTGTGTTCTGTTTGTTAGGTAATACGTGTAATGAAATATGTGCCTCGTCACTCATTGCCAGATGGTGTAGACATGTGGCATCACCATCAATGGTTTCAACAGCCCATTGTGCGAATTGTTGTCTTCTGTCGTAGTCCTCCTCATCAAGGTCTTGTGGAGTGGCGGGTTGGTATCCGTGGTCCTCCTGTTCCTTAAGGACTCTATGGGTGACTGTTTTAAGACGCTGGGCAACGTCTCATTGTGATGTTCGATGGTTGCTTCGATAGACTCAATTGCGGCAAGCGTACTTTCTTCATCTGTAGCCGAACTTGGACGACCACATGCTACCCAGTCATCTGCCACCGACCCTGTTGCCTTAAATTTCTGCAACAAATTATTAATCGTGTTGTAACATGGTCTATCTCTCTCTGGATGGTGGGTGATAAATTGGTCAATAACTGCTGCAAGGGTTTGGAAGTTGGGTCCCTCCATGCCACAAAGCAGGAGTAGTTCAATCCTCTCTTCAATACGCACTACTGGGGCATGTCTCACAGGCCACGGTCCAACCTAATATTAAACTTCTACGTTCAAAGAAGGTGGCTACGACAGAATTGTAATACTACACGTATACGACCTGACAACACGTACGTCCTGCTGCAACACAATTACAAAACGTCCCCATCAAGTGCAGGTGGAGATCCGCACAAGTAATTCAAGGGATACACATAGCAAGCCTTTATTAGATTTAGCAAAGGTTTTTGTGTCATGTGCTAATACAATTAGGCACCCCTGTATAGGCCTACATTTTGTAGATCAACAACTTACAGGCCTATTTTTCAGTACTTTATGCATCACCCTATATATATGCATAGCGACTACTAGACACGTTGTGATTTTGACTCTTAAAAATTGTTCTCTACCTTCAATTCATTGTCTTCATTCACTTTCCTATTCTGATTTTTTTTTGCAATAACCAGAGCGTGGGCGGAGGTGGGGAGGCGGAGTTGGAATTTGGGTTCTTAATTCATGCTATAACCAAAGAATAAGACGTATTTGGCCAAATGTTTATATGAATTATATTCTTAGTATGACCTAAGGAATTAGTCACCTAAGTTTGGACACGACCTTTTGTTACACCCTGTATATTGTAGTTCTTGTGGTACTACCTTAACACAATACATAAATACATTTATTATTATTACTTATTATATTTTTATTATTATTAGGAATAAATATAGATTGAAAAAAGAATTAAAAATTTGGATATTCTCAAAGAAATAATGCTCCTGTTTTAACCTGTGATTATATTTATGATATATATTTATAAATTTAAAACTTGAAAATGTATTTAAAAAAACACTGTTTTAACCTATGATTATATTTATGATAGTAACTTTTATAACTTCTACAATTATAAAACTTGAAAATGTATTTTAAAAAACACTGTTTTAACCTGTGATTATATTTTTGATAGTAACTTTTCTTACTTATTGATTGCATCGTAATTTTTCTAAAAAAAAAATGACAACCTGTTTAAACCTTATAATTATAAAACCTGAAAATGTTTTTTTTAAAAACACATCTGATACCTATTTAGTCTTAATTATTTATTATGTTAAATGGCACATACAGTCTGCGGACTCGGGCCTTCAGATGTAAACCATTATGAATAAATTATTATTATTATAATAATAATAATCGTAAGTGACATCACAATGAGTTCGCTAAATTACGTTCAAATTACGTCAGACAAGTGAAAACTAAAATCATAAGTGACATCACAGTGAGTTTGATAAAAATTAAAATGACTTCTAGATGCCAAGACTGCGAAAATGTGATAAAAACAAATGAAGGTGATTTTATAAATTGTACACAATGCAAAGGGAAGTATCACCACAAATGCGCAGGACTAGCAGCCTCAACAATAAAATCAATGGGAAAGAAGATTAAAAAATGGAAATGTAAACGATGTAGGGGAGGACGAACGTTATCAAACAATACGGGAGAGGAAGTAAGTTCTGAAAAAAGCTCAGAAGAAAGTAGTGAAGAAGAAGACGGTGAGGACAAAACTAAAACCAACGAAACTAAAGAAGAAAAAACGAAAAAAAAGGAAGAAAGAGATATGGCAATCGAAAGAATAGAACATACTTTGAAAGATTTGAAAAAAGACAACGAAAAAATCCTTGAAGGAATGAAGTTCATAGAACAGAAATACGAAGAAATGAAGAATGATAACAAAGAACTGAAACGAGAAAACAAGGAGCTATCAAAAAGACTGGACAAAGTGGAAGAATATATTCAAGGGTTGAAAAAAGAAGAAAAAGAAACCACAACCGAAATCAAAGCATCTCTGAAAGAAATTAAACAAAACCAAAATGAAGCAGAGCAATATTCAAGAAACAAAAATATTGAAATCTATGGTGTGGACAACATAAAAAATGAAAACATACTAAACACAGTATATGCATTAGTGGACGCACTACAAATCAATAACTTTGAAGATTGGCACATTGATAAAGTGCACAGACTCCCAACAAAAAAAAGGGATAAACCAGAAACAATATTGATACAATTCAAGTTCAGGGAATATCGAGATGTGTGGCTGAAAAGAAAAAAAGGTGACATAACAAACAAAGATATTGATGAAAGAGGAAGCGACAACAAAATCTATGTTAATGAACACGTGACTCCATTTTACAAAAGCTTAATCTGGAAAACAAAACAAGAGGTGAAACAATACTTCAAATTTGTGTGGTTCAGAGAAGGGAAAGTGCAGCAAACACAAATGGAGCAGGAAACTGAACACAACAATGACGTGTACAGTAATTTTAAATCTTTCAAGGATAATAGGAAAAAATGTTATGGCGGAAATGCTATAAACTGTATCCATGTGAACATTAGAAGCTGTAGGAAAAACTGGGACAAACTTCTAATTGACATTGAAGCAAGTAAAGTAACATGGGATATAATAGCACTGACAGAAGTTAATTTAAAAGTGCATGAACCAATTAACTACAATTTAACTGGATATGACAGATATGAGGTGTGTAGAAAAAAACAAAAAGGAGGTGGTATAATGGTATTTGTCAAAACTAAGAACAATAAGGTAATTTTAAGCAATGTCATAAAAATAGGAGAAAATGATGCTATTGACATTCTACTTGAAAATAACGACAAAAAAATACAACTTTGTTGTTAGTTACAGGAAACCATCATCAAAAAGAAATGAATTCACCAGTGAGTTAAAAAAATTACTGAAACTCAAAGAAAAACTAAAATGTGTAAATAAAATTTTTATTGGTGATTTTAATCTTAACACATTGGTAGAAACCCAAAATGAAAGTGAAAAAAAATGATATACATAGGTTTGAAAATCTTATAGCCTACTATGGTTACAACCAACAAATCGAAACTGCAACAAGAGAAGAAATAAGAAATAACAAATTAACCAAATCATGTTTAGACCTAATCTTTACTAAAGTAGATAAGTTGGAATGTAAAGGATCAGTTATTACAATAAAACTAGCTGATCACTATTATACAGCAGTAAGTTTAATCGATAGCATAAAAATAACCCAAAAAAATAAAAAAGGACTAAACAACCATGAAAACAAAAAATATAAATATAATAATAAAAAAATCATTCAAGAATTGAAATCAGTAAATTGGAATCTATGAAAAGGAATAACTGACCCTAATGAAATATATAATAAAATAGAGGAGACGATAACACAAATATATAAAAAAAAAACTGTGCATTAAAAAATAATACACAAAATAAAAAGATGGTAATGAGAAATGAATGGATGAACGAGGTACTTCTAAAAAAAATCAATGGTAAGAACATTCTTTGGAGTACAATAAAAAATGGTAAATATGACGGAAAACAGAAATTGGATGAGCTGAACAAAAAATACAAAAAACTTAAAAAAGAAATAGACAAAGAAATTAAGGAAACCAAACAAACTTACTATGGGAATTATTTTCAAAAACATAAAGGGGACAGTCAGAAAATTTGGATTAAAATAAATGAATTAATTGGAAAAGATGCTAACCTTAAGAATATTGAAACGCAGATTAAAATGAACTTTCAAGACAATTTTTCTGAGACTTGCGAAAATTTCTCTGAACATTTTCAAAACCAGATACCTAAATTAAAACAAAATTTAATAAATAAAAATAATAATAGTACAGGAAAACTAAGGACACACAAACAGGCTAATAATGTAAATAAAACTATGGAGATAATAGAAGCTAATACAAATGATATCATACTAATAATAAATCAAATAAAAATAAAAAAATCTTCTGGATACGATAGCTTCTTGATGGAACATTTTGCTGCAACAAAAGAAAAAACAAGTGAATTCATGGTAATTTTAATAAACAGTATAATTAAAGAAGAAATTTGGCCAATGAACCTAAAAAAACAAATTATTAGACCAGTATATAAAAAGGGTAATACAGCTGACTTAAACAACTATAGGCCAATATCATTACTACCAGTTTTAAATAAGATTATAGAAAAATTTTTTGCAACAAAAATTGAAAACTTTCTAAAAAAATTTAATATACTAAACAAAAATCAATATGGATATCAAAAAGGAACAGGAACAATAGATGCACTTGAAAACATAAATAATGAAGTAACTCGAGCTTTAAATGATGGTAAATTTGCAGGAGCCTTACTTATTGACTTAACTAAAGCATTTGATACGCTACGAAAAGAAACTTTACTAGAAAAAATGTACAAACATGGACTTAGAGGAAAAATGTATAACATAATAAAAAGTTATCTGACAGGACGACAGTGTAGTGTAAAAATTGGTGAAAAGACAAGCAAATGGGTAGATATTGAATTTGGTGTGCCACAAGGTTCAGTATTAGGCCCATTACTATTCATAATCTATATAAATGATATGACAAACTTAAAGTGGAAATGTAACCTTACATTATATGCGGACGACATATTCCTTTTATCAATACATAACAATAGTAAACAAATGTTAAAAAACTTACAGAAGGACTTCGAAAATTTACAAACTTATCTGCAGCAAAATGACTTGATATTAAACAATGAAAAAACATGTTACCTACCAATACTAACATCACATACGCAAAATCAGAGGGAGAAATCTCAACTTGTACATATAAATGTAATAAAGACAAAGAAAATTGTAAATGTGACAAAATAAAAACTGTAGATACTATAAAATATTTAGGACTCGAACTAGATAAAAACTGGAAATTCTACAACCATACAGACAAATTAAATTTGAAAATAAGAAGAACAATACCAATACTGTATAAATTAAAAGAGGTACTGAACATTAGCAATAAAAAGGCAATCTTTGATGCATTAATTATGTCAAATATAAAATATGGGATCACAATATATGGCTCAACTTCAAGAAATCAAATGATACAATTACAAAAAGTTATAAACAAAGCAATAAAAGTATTATTCCAAACTAAAAAATTAGTAAGTAGTAGAGAAATTTATGCTAATATTGGGAAAATGAACATTGAACAATCATATGTATATGACATACTGAAAAAAAATTATTTCAGTGAAGAACACAAAACAAAAATTAAGAGATCTGTAAGGAACAATAACAACTGGTTGGTTGAACCAAAATATAGAAATTCTTATGGAAAAAGAGGCAATAACTATCTTATTCCATACAATTACAATAAACTACCAGTACCATTAAGAGACATCAAAAGATTTAGTGTAATGGAACGAGAGAAGAAAAAAAAAATGGATAATGACTAAATAATAATAGAAAGTGTGATGATAAATAATACTAACATAATGAGTAAATCACTAACACTTGTATATGTATAATATGTATAATATTATAATTTCATAAGATTATATTTGTAACTTATTTATTGCTTGCACACACAAGTCGTAATTGACTTCGTGCCTGTACTGTTTTTTTTCAACAACATCATTAGTACAATAAAAAAAAAAGCAGATTATTATTAATATACTAACTACTACTATTACTATTAACATACTAACAATTTATAAATTGTTTATAATATATTATATATTTATTTATGTATGTATCTATTTATTAATCAAATATTGATTTATGTGTTATGTGTTATGTGCACTATGTAATTATTGTAGCTCACACAAGTTATTATTTTAACTTCGAGCAATGTTCACAATAAACTTATTATTATTATTA
>JAHWFP010066044.1:0-25900 GCA_023313725.1 Lithobius niger
CCCTCCCCCCATCGTAACAGATGGTAACACATTTGCTAAACTCCTCCTCCAGGCGTTACGTAATTTGTGAACGCTCCCTATTGTAGGTTGGGAGAACTTCGTTACAGTAGGGAGAATTTGTTTTTTTATCAGCAAAAAAAGCATTGTTTCAGTTAGCACGTGATGGCTTTTTTCTAAATAACTACTTCAGTTAAACTAAAATAACCTTGAAAAGGCACATGTTCACATTGGAAGCTATGATTTGAGCCTATTCCCATGATTTTTGGTGGTGTAGTTTGACCTGTAGAGAGGACAGACGAAAGCATCCCCAGAACAACAACAACAACAAGCAGAACAAGAAGTTGTCTATTTGGCCCCGCTCTGGATCTCGGCTTTGGCTGGACCGAATTTCACAATTTTTGGACTGTAGAGAGGCCTTGACTAGTCGAGGCTGGATTCCAAATTTGGTTTTAAAATGTTCTCTTTTGACGGAGTTATAAGCTCTCAAAGTTGAGAGTTTAACACAGAGACCCTAGGCTGACCCTTACTAACACTGGCTATCGCCAGTGTTAATAACCATTGTTAATATTGTCGGCATCGTCTCTCATTGGAGGGCCAAAGTTCCGACAATGAGAACGTGTATACTGACGTGCGTGCTTAGACACACACTAGTTGAAAGTTGTTCGGCCCTTCAAAAGGAGTGATATCAACACACCAAAACTAACTAAATACAACAAATTACAACAAAATTAAAACCAAACCAAAAGCTAATAAAGAGGTGACTAAGTTGAGAATGCTTCGGCCTATAGGCAAAAGGTAGTAGCAAATTGTTGAAAACCAATTTCTTGTTGACGTGGCACTTTATTACTCATCTGCACGGTAGTGGAGTTGAGTCAATACACAATTTAAAAAAAAGGAGTGATATCATATCAAAAACCAAAACTAGTAAAAAGGGGCTGCCAAGTTCGCCACATTCGCCAACTTAATCGCACCGAATAATACTTTGGACGTTAAATGAAAACTTGAACATTGCTACGGAAAGTAGCAATGTTCTAGTTTTCATTTAACCTTCAAATTATTAAGCGGTGCGATTAACTTGGCGAATGTTTTGGTGTGTTGATATCACTCCTTTGAAGGGCCGAACCATTCGGAACTTGGCGGCCCCTTTTACCAGTTTTGGTTTTTGATATGATATCAAGTTACAGCGATGAAAATAGGCCTATACTGAGCGCAATTTAATTGTCTTTCGTTTGGTCCTATACTCCCATCTTTGTATCTGATTTGGTTCCAGAGGAGTAGAGGTACAAACAAACAAACACTCACGTCGCACATCATACGTCCTTAATGATGTAGATTATTCCAATAGATCGCCGAAGGAAAATTATAAAACACTAGCCTAGAAAATTATAAAATTGTGATGTTAAAATACGAGAATCATTTCGGTTTGTGACGACACAATCTTTAACTTGATTCTGTTTCGTGTACTATTCCCAAAGCCAACCGAGACAGCACTTTCGTTCCTCGCTGTGAGGAACGCAGCTACCACCCCAGCCGACCTTGGCACTGTAAATACACGAATGACGATCTGCGCGTAGCTGTTATAAGGCACGCGGAATGTGTTTGTATTAATTTGTATCAACTAGCACCGAACGGAATCCATAGGTCACGTAAAACGTTGACGTCCCTATCACGCAGACACTTTTGGAACGATCTTTCGTGTCTGCTGACGGGTTTGTGTGTATTACATGTATATTATTTACATGTATTTATGTTACGTGTGTTTACGAAATAACGGCTTTAAGTTCATTTCGAAACTTGTGAATAGCCGATACCTGCAACATGTACAGTCAACGTGTCAGTAATTTTTACAGTTACAACCAATAAAAATATCAATTACGACGTCTTAAAACAACGTATACCGTACGGCACACGTTAAAAGTCACTATAAAAATAAAAAATAAAAATGAAAAATCGCTTCAAAAAACAAAACAGAAACCGTACAAGTACGCTCAAATATGGTAACTTATAAAACATCAAAAAAGTTTTTAAAATACTAATAATAATAATTAATGCAAGGTGGTGACGTCACGCTAACACATCCCCACGCTAAAATTGTATAGTCCTTATATACGGTTAATCTGAAAATCCACACACGTACGTCACCGTGGGTTAATTTTGATAACCCACACTTTTATGCTAATCTAACACTTTTTCCAGGGTCTGCACAACCCCTGCTCCACCATGTGACATACATAATGACCGACTTTGCAAAACCACCGTACACAACACAAATTCAACCAGCACACCGCATTGCAACCAGCATAAACAGGCACATTTGCAACCTGCGACATTTTTCGTGCTAACAAGAAGAAAAAAAAAACCTCGCGTACTATGCTAGGCCCCCACCCATGGAGGAATGGCCCAACCCGGCAACCTTTCGTTCTGACGCCGGATATACGAAAACTATGGCTACTGCTTGAAAATACACCTAAAAACCGACGAGACTCAAGCGAATTGCGCTTTTTGTACTCTAATCTTCTTTAAACTATTAAAGTAGAAAAAAAATACAGTTTTGCCTTAAAACACAAACATTGGTAACGGAACGTGTATCCCCTTAGCTCTGACTTCGTACACAGGAAGTTTCTACCGGAAGTTTCCGTTCAGAAATTTTACATGCGACTTATGTAAATTTCTGAACTTTTTTTTTTTTTTTTTTTTTTTTTTACAAACAAAAACTTAAAAAATTAGCTTGAGATTTAGTTAGCTTGACGTCACACCTTAGCATTAAAACACATATACGTGAAGCAGACCCGGTAATCCTGAAATAATTTATCGTTGCTCGAAACGGAACAGTCCAAATATCTCCAGGTGCCAAAATCCGATTTCGCCACCCTTCGATATTTGGACTGTTCCGTTTCTTGCAGACGATCAATTATTTCAGGTTAAGCGGGTCTGCTTCACGGATATCTATTATTAAAGGGATACCCGGCCTGCCCTATAACCTTCCGCCTGCCTTATAACAGCTCGCACTGATCACCTTCCGCGCATATAGAACACCAAGGTCATCTGAGATAGTAGCTCCGTTCTTCGCAGCGGTGAACGAAGCTACTGTCTCATTTGGCATTGTGCCTAATAGACGAACCAGCACGAACGCATTAATCGTGTCGTCACAAACCGGAATGATTCTCCTATTTTAACATCACAATTTATAATTTTCTAGGCTAGTGTCTTATAATTTTACTCCGCCGATCTATTGGAATAATTAATTTTAATGTTTAACGCATTACGCTTTTAGATTTTTGATCTCATGGTAATTATTAGCAAATTAGCACATGCACACACAGAGATGAAACGTCATGATTATTGTAGGCACCTAATGCATGATATACTGCGGGACGCAGTAAATAAGGTTAACAATTATTCAACAGAAAATTTCCTAGATGCCACTTTTTAAAGCGGATTTTTACCAAGGGATTGACTACTGGTAAGGAAATAGACCAAGTTTAAGTAGGTCAGTGGCCAACTTATTAAATAGAGTGGGTTTACATATGACCTATACTGTTTGCCGTGATAGTTAATTACCTGAGGGACACTAAATCAGTAGGTGGATTTTGTAAAAATACTGCTTTTCTATTTGTCGCATTGTTTACAAAGGGTCTTTGTTGTTACATTTTCAGTATTTTTAGTTTATGAAATATAATTTCTGTATTAGAGTTTGGATGATTTTTAAATAATATTTTTACAATTTTAGTTTGAACTAACAGTTTGTTAAGTTAAGTTTATATAAACCAATCACTCCAGACTTCATTCATTTCTCAGGTCTATATTTGCACGTACATAGGCCTAATTTTTTGTGAGTTAGCGAGTATACATTAAGGAAAAGTAAACAGACCGAACGAGGCTTAAAAAAAAAAAAGTAATTTTTTTCTTAGCCACATAGTGATCAGAAAATCCCTCTCTAGCAGCTGATTTAGTAATTCTTTCCTTAGTGTGCCCATGTGGGAGATTTCCAGTCCTAAACTCCATTAAGCCTATGCAACTCTTGGTTTGAGTGAACATGACAAAAACGATTCACAAGGGACAAAAAAAAGCAAGAAAAAGAACGCGTTTCCACCATTCACACCCATCAGTTCCGACTCCATGTGCAGGTACGGTGCACGTAGTGCTGTACTTTTGCCACGCTCCCAGCCGAAGCCATGGCGCCAGAAGGAAAGAGAGGGACAATTTGGCTAGGAAATTCCGATTGGAAATTCCTAGGATCTTTTACATGCCACAATGGACATGAGCACGAGACATCACAGGGCCCTTCTCTTCCAGAAAATTCCAGGGGTGGCTGAGGTCAGGATGGCTGAACCAGGGCCCTTTTGCACATGAGATGGTCGTGCTAACCATTAGGCTACCTTGCCCCACGGTGCACGTAGCGCAGTCTGATCGGCGGATGTTGCTAAAAAAAAAATTACACACGAGAGACACGGAGTTTACGGCATTACACGGCACACCCGGTTATACCATCACCTGTTCCCACAAGCAGATTTTTTTTTTCTAATATTTTCATATCTAAGGTGGAACTTTCTACCACAATTTTAGATAAGCAATAGCTACTAGAAGAAACCGGACGGAAACGTGTGTTTTTTCTGTCATGCGTACGGCCATGATTCACCAAAGTAAGTTTCTTTAATCACAATTTTGCGCATACTGGCTAACAAACGCTGATTTTGGTTCAGTTCGCTCACTCAATCAGCGCGTCTCCCTTACCACCGTAAAACTTTCTTCCCCCTGCCTTTCTTGCCTGCAGTGACAGCGTGGTGTCACTGAAATTCTATAACAAGCACTGTGTTGCTGTGTAGCTTTTATCTTTTATCCCAGTTTATACTATTTTGGTAAATTTTGGCAATGAGTGTGTCGATATCCAATTTCCAGCCACAGAAATGTCAAAATTTTACGAGAAACTATGCCACATATCGTCCTGTTTATTATTCTTTTTATCTGCGCTATCCAGAATGAAAAATTCATTCTCGTTAATAGTCAGGGTCAGGCAATCAGCCCGTGCCTGTCGCGGCCTGGCCGCACTATGCGCACAACCACTTTATTACATACAGGGCCTTCGAACACCCCCAAGCAAAACTCAACCAAACTCATCCAGTCTGGAGGCAGAGCGGAGTTTGCTCGTTGTCATTCTGTGTGTTAACGGTACCAAACTGCCTCCAGATGGTTGAGTTTGGTTGAGTTTGGATTGGTAGTTATCGAAAGCGCCCGTATCCTTCCTATAGCGCCGATTGAAGCAGACTGTCAGAATCGCAATCACTGTCCACGTACCCTACTGCTGCGAAGCTCAGTCACGCAGGAAAGCAAGCACCTTTAAACGTTTTGGAATCTTTGCTGGATCCTGTGAATCTTGGGTGAACCATGATAAATATCTTTTTGAATCTTAATAGCAATTTAACAATTTGTAGGTGAATTGTTAGTGAGCCTTTACGAATCTTTGGTCAAGCTTGGGAATTTTCATACGCGTGGCCAAATCTTTGTGAACACACGAAGGTTTGTAAATCTAGTAAATATTGCAGGGTTCCCACCAACCTGGAAAATCTGGAAAACCTGGAAAACTAAGGGATTTTAAACTAAGTTTGAAACTCAGGGAGAACCCGGGGAATTCTTTGAATTTTTACAAAAAACCTGAAAAACTCAGGGAAAAATTAAGAACTCAAATAATTTCCCATCTAAAAACTTCAGCCTTTTTAACCAAAAATAACACAAAACTAGTAAAATGTGTGAAAAAAAATTCTTTCCTAAAACTACGGTAAATAGCCTGGAAAACGACTTCATCTACTCTGGAAAACCTAGACAACTCAAGGAAATTGATTTCAGTATTTGGTGTGCATTGGTGTGAATACACCTTTGGTGAATTCAGGTAAATTAAATGTCTGAATTGTTAGTTTTGTAAAACCTTGGTATAATGTTTGACAAACTTTGGATTCAGGATCCAGCATCTCTTATTAAATTATTTTCAGGATATTGAGAACTCCCCCCCCCCCAACCCACCCCCTTCTCCCACACAGCCTCAAAAAGGAACGAGTCTTAATCTTGTAAGAAATAAAAAAGGTTTTTGCGTTTTGAAACGGAAGTTGGAGGGGGGGGGGGGGGTGGGCGGTAACAGAGAAGGGTAGAAGGAAAAAGGAACGAGGCTAGCTTATTAAGCATGTCAAATTTTCCAGGGATCAAATAAATCGGATTTCGTCTATTGCTCTATTCATTTTGATAGGGAAAAGCAGCGTTCGTTTTTTTTTTTTAGGCGCTTGAGATGCGATTTACGTGGCATACGCCATCTTCTTCGCCTTGACGCAAATCGAATTAAAACCTGAAGGGAACAAAAAAAAAAAAAAGCTCAAAAATACAAAAAAAAAAATAAAATCGACAAGAGCGTATGGAAAAAAAATCTTGTTTGAAATCAGTTTTTCTTGGGATAGGTGGGAGAGAAGAGACGAGTCCATTCTCAATCTTTCACAAACGCGAAAAAAAAAAGAGACGGAAGAAAAAAAAGAGGGAAAATTAGAAATATTAAAAAAATATGCATCTGTTTGTTGGCCGATGGAAGAGTGCGGGGGGGGGGGGGGAGCGGCACGACAAGCATGTCAGCTGTATGATTAAAATTTAAAATTGGCTCTATGCATCACCCTATAGCTCGGGCGCCGCCATTTTTATGTATACATCTCATTGCAAGAACGTGAATCACGCGAGAAGAGAAACGGAAAACGCCACGGGCTTCAAGAAGTGTGTATCCTAAGGCTTTTTTTCTCGTATTTTTTCTTGTCTCGTAACCCAATCACGATCCGACTTGTCACCATGTCATAAGCAGGGCCAATGAAAAAAGACAAGTATGCACGAGGGCATATTAGCTGGCTTGCACTCCTGTAATGCATCCCACCCCCCTTCCCCCAATTCCTCCCCGCCCCACAAAACACCACTCTCCCCTTGCTACTGACACCCACAGAAAGCGCCAACAAGAAAAAGCCGGTCACAATTTAATTTTTTCTTCCTTTTCTTTCTATTGATCATTAGCAAGTTGATCCGACAACCGGCTTCTCCTAGCTTTCTAATTAGTCACAACTTGTCATAAAGTAAGTGAAAAAAATAAATAAAAGACATGTACAGCCAGAAAGGCATGTTCTACGGTCCGTTACTTCAAAACTTAATCCATCTACTTGTCATTTCTTGCTGTCATTTTCTCCTCCGACTTTTTTTTTAATTCTCTAGTTAACTTTTTCTCGTTTTTCTCATTCCTCCATCTCTTCGAGATATGCTATCCGTCCCGCGGCGTTGAAGCTATGCCTGAAAACACATGTGTCTTTGGATTTGAAACCATAGGAATCTACCGCCCAACTCTGCTTATTACGGCTTTTCTTTAGCTGTCGAGGTCGATTTGCAACTGGAATAAAATATGCGCACAAAGATCAAGAATAGAATAGGAAGAATATTTATTCACCATATGTGAACAGGCAGAGGGAAGGACCACAGCCCTACGGAATCTCCAGAAAAATGTACTTAAGTACGTGAGCAGTTATTGTAACAGTGCACACTGCAAAATAAAGACATGTTCTAAAATTGAACCTGGTAAACAACTGGGTTTCCCTTGACGAACATATGTAATACGATTAGTTGAGATGAGATGCACTGAGTAAAATTAGCAAAGTTGGGATACGTTGCACTGTAATGAAAGAGAGCGAGGAGCAGGTTCATTCTTGGCTCGGGAGCAGGTTCATTCTCGGCACGGTAGCAAAGAAAAAGGGGCGAGCGGCTGTGTGAACGGATGTGCCCTGCAACAATCAGTAACAAACGAAATGTTGCTTCAATAATGCTGGTTATTATTGAACAGTTTCAAAGTTGGTTGAGTAACAATTACTGCATACACCATCATTGTTGCAGGCTTGTCGCGCTTGGTATCAAAACGGAGAAACAGGCAATTCAGCCACACTGCAAATAAGAGTGGCGTCCTGCATTGAAAACACTATTTACTTTCCTAAGAAGACCAAACTCCAGGAATTCCAAGGGAGGGGGAGCAGGGATGGGGCGGGGGGGGGGGGGCGCAATCAAACCAAAACAAGGAGGCAATTAAGCAACACAGGTTACAAAGGGCGCGGGGGAGAGCAGGGTGTCCGCAGGGGCCCCGCGGGGGGGGGGGGGACGGGGAATCTGATCACACAATGGAAACGGTCGTGGGGGGAAGTGCAGGCAGTTCGAGGGGGAATGGGGAGGGCAGTCGACACTCGTCAGTTCTTACTGTCCATTATTAGTATTTAATGTAAGAATAAAAAAGCCAAGCAGTGCACAACAAACATATGAAAAGCACAATACCTGAAAAAAACAGGTGATAAGAAAAAAAAAAAAGAGCCTAGCAACCTAAAATACAATCGATCGGAGTCCCTGCTCCCATCTAGCATGTGGTGCCACCTATGTGGGACAATAGCAACAGAAGCTTACAGAAAGACTCACGGCACATAAATACAATTTTAAATTAAGAAATGAAACTAATTCGTTAGTACAGCATGCATTGCAACGGGATCCTCTCCAGATTGGTTAACTACAGGGCATACACCAAGCCGGGAGGAAACAGCCATCCTTTTTTTACAGACAATAAACTTCGTTCACGAATTAACCTACCTCCCCTGCATAATCATATTACGCCCGAAAATAAATATAT
Organism: Lithobius niger; assembly: GCA_023313725.1. NCBI lineage: Eukaryota > Metazoa > Arthropoda > Chilopoda > Lithobiomorpha > Lithobiidae > Lithobius > Lithobius niger. The sequence continues at coordinate 8,675 of JAHWFP010066044.1, forward strand.
CAAGGAATACGTCCCACTTCTACACAAGCTTGGAATCTCTAGGTTTGCTTCAAACAATAACCCACCCTTCCACCAAAATAGTATTTAAACTGTAGCACCAGCCACCTGACTTCACTTCTCCTCTGCATTCGCAGGGGTAAGGTCGATGTCCTAATGCTTGCCTGTTTTTCCAAGGTTAAGCTTAGTTTCTTTTTAATCTTTTAAATCGATTTCCTACGTTTTATTTCCAACTTTAAAAATTTTACTCCCCTATGCTGACGCTGTCATGAACTGTACTTTAACATGTTGACGAAACTTTTGTGGATTTTGTGGACCTGATGATGAGGCGAAAGTAACCTCGAAACGTTAAAAAAAAAAATATTTTCATATATTTGTTGTGCACTGCTTGGCTTTTTTTATTCTTATCATATAGTGCTTGTTTTACTTCATCAGTGAAGTATATCGCTGGTGCATGCGGGAACCAACTAGACCAGCGTATGTGGGGGGGGGGGGTGGAATTTATTAAAAAAATAACAATTTCTAACCAAAACCGGGCACTCATCAGAAACCTAAAACAACGATATCGCTCTTTGTTGTTAAATGAGCTGACATCTTCCCATACCTGTTGGAAAAACTAGCAGTGGGGGAAATTAAAAATCTATGGTATGATTCTGCTGAGGTCCCGGGTTCGTTTGTGGGGTCTTAAGGCCACGAAAGAACGCAGGGGAGGTTAAGTCAATAATTTTTAGTTAAGCAAAGTTAAGATAACAAAATCAGCACAGCTATGAAAATAAAACCCAATCCACATAGCAATGACCACACCTGACAAAACCTTAAGATTTACGAAAATTGCGGTTTATTATAAAATGTCGTCAAAGATATATCTACAATCACTTGCGTGTTACACGAATAAATGCGTTAAGCGAATTCAGTATTAATCGGAACAAGCGCTGCGGCACCCAGCTACAGTCTATTAACAGTCAGTTAGACATCACGTTACGGGGCAAATTCGGGAAAAGCACTGGCGTCACGCAACGCAACAAGCTTAATGACCACTAGAAAACGGTTAATTCAAGTCTAGTACTAGTGGCTTACGCCTTTACGTTAGACCTCTCGTAACGGGTTTATAAAATTGATGGGTTAGGCATCACGTAACGGACATATCGAACCAAAACCAAATCAAGGGTGATGCTTCTCGCTACGGGTTAATGGTAATGAAGCGAAACAACTTTTCAAATTAGGCTTACTATTTTCGAAGGAAACGTGGTTAACCAACTGAGGAGGCTATAGAGACTTGAAAAACATAAGCATAGCATGCAAGGATAGTTAATGAACGCCTTTCATTAGCCACCAATTTTAACGAAGACAACTATCGGGATTCCGATAGCTACAATAAAACCCACGTCGAAAGTCTGACATTAGGCCACGCCCAAAACGTTAGTGAACACCATGGCTAGTTAAAACGGCATCAGAAAAATCCCGCAAACGTGCTTGACCACTAAATTACATTCAGCTGTTAACAACTAAACATAAGACATAGCTCAGTTCGTAATTACCTTTTAGCACTGACGAGTTCAGGACATCAGCACGGCGTAAAACGATGCGGAGTCTTTTTTGTGTTCAGACCAACCAGCGTAAAAAATACTAAAAGTTAAATTATTACAATCAAACGACAGGACGAGTTAAAACCAAAGACTGGCCGTGAAAGATCACGGCAGCCCACCAGACAACTGGCAATGACTGACGCAGGAGATACAAAGTTTTCCCCTCGGGCCAAGGGTTATAACCACGCGATCATTGTTTGCAGAGTCAGCTGACCAACTCAGCTGAAGATTACAACCAACGCTGAAATAGGCTATAAAAAATAACAAAGTTTAGATTCTTTATAATTTTAAGAGTTTGAGGTTAGACAAAAGATAACTTAAGTTAAATTTTAAAGAATCGGTGAGTTTTAGTGATTTTAAGAATATTTTAATCTAACAAGGCATCGCGACATGGTGCGTAGGCGTCAAGGCGAACGAATGACGTAATTACTTAAGTGGGCAAAGCTAAGCTACGCGAATGACGAGAGGGCGAATGAATGACGTTGTGACGCGAGCACGCAAGACAAAATACAAGACTGGTTTAGGTAACGAAGAAAATACGGTTGGGAAAGCGAAGAGCAGTCGAGCTACAGGCGATCACAAGTGTGATATCGGGCCAGGAGCTATACAAAAGTCTGATAACGATAACCAAACTTGAAAATCCCTTGTCTCATGCGTACAAGGAGCACGGGGCTAGGGATCATGGGTTTTTCTTGTGCTGGTTCGCCCACTGATCCATAAGAGGGTACTTTGTAGTTAAATTCAATGCTCTGTTTTTATTCAAAGTAATAGTCCAACGTTTCTAGCTTAAGTCGGATGTGTACGTTCTTTTCAGCAAAAACTACTGATGTTCCGGCGAAATCTGGATATTGCCTAATACATTCAAGAAGATATCGGCGCAAGGCTCGGTCATTGGCCCTAGATTCAACATAGTATAGTTGTGTTGAGCAATTCTCGTGGCTTGGGGATGCTTACTTCGTTTCTCTGTAGACCACACATAACAAAGACACACAGCCTCTGGGAACATGACCTCCATCTGGCTCTAGAGTTGAACAGGGATCCGTCAAATCCAAGGTGGACATCGGCCATGACTGTCTTGCTAAAATGGCTACTTCTGAAGTTATTCAGTGTGAACGCCCAGAGAACGAGACTCAACCTAAAGGCCAACAGTCGGATTACTGAAATCCACTCAAGTGTAAAGGATTGAAATAGAACTGACAGGAATGGCACTGAAACTTAGTTCTTCATACGGTAAGTTTTGTTACAATGGATTTCTTGTAAACAGTTTCGTCTGGATTCAGAGATCCGTCAAATCCAAGGTGGATACCAGCCATGGCGGTCTTGCTAAAAAGGCTCATTTTGATATTACTTACTCCAACGTTAATTTGGTGACAACCGGTCTTTAATGTAGTTTTTTTTGGCCGTGGGATGGTTGAGCATCTCCAGGTATTCCGACAATGAGAAAGCAGCCATGTCTAACACCTTGCTGACTAAGCCTCCACTATTTTCACCATCCAGCTTGCTAACACAAGATGTGTATGAGGGTCTCATGTGTGGCCCTTACATATTTGAATGGTATGGCCAAGTGTGAGGGTCAGCTTTGTCTGAGGGAGTTTTGTATAGACACGTTTATACCCTTACACTCACCCTAAGACCAACTTGACCGATCGGTGGATTTCTGGTACAGTACACTGCTGTGAATGTCGATAGTGCGCTGGCCTCCACTATTTCTAGGAGGGCAATTGCAGTGCACTGGCATAATTTTTCTCCGAAATTTAGCCCTTCTGTTTATCTGTGCCGTAATTAAAGGCCGTGCAAAGGGTGCAAGGCACTCGGGCCAGGAGGCAAAATTCAAAGTATGGGGTGCAATTTTTTTTTTTTTCATAAAACTACTATAAAATGGACCACAACCTTGAATCCGAAATTGTTTAGTTTTGGGAAGCCCTACATTTTACCCTTGCACTCCCCCCTCCCCCCGGTGAAAAAGGTTAGCTGCAGTACTGCCTTTTATAGTTAACGTTCTGAGATGTTGAAAGACTACTGAAATCGTATTAAATCTATACAGCCAAAACGTGTGCTGAATGATGATTCATCTTTCAAAAATGGCCAAAAAATATTCCTTCAATTTGTTCCATACTCCTTACTTTGGGTGTAGGCCAATATGTTCCGTCGTATTATCCCTCACTGAAAGGAATCGCTGAAATAAACTAGTACAGTGACTAATTATGATGCAACCTGGGCAACCCACTGAATATGGACTACGCACATTAGTAGTGGTAGCCTGTGTAGCCATGAACGGTACCGTTCGTTACATTGTCAATTTCTATTTTAAACTAGCAATAGACAGTGCCATAGCCACATCATTTGGCAAACTTCTCCAAACTGCGGCAACCCCCTAACCACAAACACACAAAAATGACTGTTTGGTTTCTTTCGAATAAAATGCCAGAGTGGACGTGGACCAAACACGGCAAACACAAGTTTGCAACAAGTTCTGGTGTGTTTACTGTGCAAAGAAACCATGGAGAGTGTTGGGGCCAATCAAACCTTGCCCGTATGTCACTCATTTCTCTTTGTCGCAATTATGTATGGGAGCCCATCTCGTGATTTGCACCTGTCGTAATTCTTTTGTGCAATATCAAAACTTACACTTGAGGTTTGGATTGAGAAATCGATCAAGTGGAACAAGCTCAGATTGGATGTCCAATAAATATTTAGTGAAAAATCCCATGTTGAGCCCATCCAAGATCGGAGCCAATTAAATTACAAGTGGAATGACTTTGAAGCAAAGCTTATGGTACATAGGGTTTTACCCTGCAGAACAGCTGGTCCAGAACAGTTAAAAACCCCCAAAAAATATAGATATAGTTTAGTTTAGTTTCTTTCCTCTTGAGGTTGTAGTCATATTCCTCTTGATGGCTCTAGAACCGGTATAAAAACAACAGTTTGCTACCAGTGATATTAATAATATAAAAATGCTAAAGACATCATCACGCTGATGTCATTTCAAGTCGAAGTGTATCTATGTAGATAAGAATAAACCACAAGTAAAGGGCAAACACTGAAATAAAGACTGGCCGTGTGAGGGTACTAGGCAATAAAGAAAATACTACTGCCCCAATTGGGATTTGAGCCCAGGGTTTCCCGCATACTAGGCCAGGTGCTATAACCACTGTGCTACCGGGGCGGACTCTGGCTACAGCCTAGCTTAGAAGCTGAGAAAGGTTGAACAGTTTATCACCTACCCCACCCTTGCTTATATTTTTAGTTTACCTATGTCAAAAAGATGTGTATGGTACCCTGGGATAGATGTAAGCTATGGCACCTGGCCTATCACTTAGCTCCTAAAAGGCGCTACTAACGTGAGTAAGCCAGCCACTGTTGCGACTGACACAGCACATGCGCAGCTCTTTTGAAGGTTTCGACGCTGAGTCAGGTCCCGGTATAAAAGGTCCAACTCGTTGTCCAGACAAGGTTCCTTGTGCATGCCTTGAGCTTAGGATCACAACCAATCCGTTGCGAGAATCAAACAACGACGGCTCAAACCTGAGTTGCCATTGGACGTGGACCAAACGCGGCAAACAAAGTTTGCAACAAGTCTGTTGTGTTTACCGTGCAACGAAACCATGGACACTTTTGGGGCAATCAAACATTGCCTGTTTGTCACTCATTTCTCTTTGTCACAATTATGTATGGGAGCCCATCTCGTGATTTGCACCTGTCGTAATTCTTTTGTGCAATATCAAAACTTACACTTGAGGTTTGGATTGAGAAATCGGATCAAGTGGAACAAGCTCAGATTGGATGTCCAATAAATATTTATTGAAAAATCCCATGTTGAGCCCATCCAAGATCGGAGCCAATCAAATTTCAAGTTTTGAATTGGATATTGCAGAGCTGACTCTCTCTTAATGCTGGAAGAGTTACTGATTTTTGATGACCTATGCGAAGACAAAGTTGGTTCCATGCCCACTCCTGGCTCAAGTGACTGTTGGTAAGTCCTTTGCCTGACTATGAGTTCACTAACCTGTTTCCTTCATCAGCCAGTTCCTTTAAGAGATGAGAACTTCTTTATCCTGTAAATAATGTAAATCTTTTTCTCAAGACGGATTGGGGGCAGAAATTCAAAATAGTGAAGTCATGCAACCTAAGACGTATTTGTGACCTAACAGAGAAATAAGAGTTGGGGGTCATCCCTCTTCTGCCAACCAAGCTTGCAGGTGGACCTACCCAGTCTTTATCGAAATGCCTCAATTATCATAAGTAAAGAAGTAGCTAATTATTTAGTCATTAGAGTATGTGTTTTGTGTCCAAAATCAAGATTTTATTGGCTTCTGGCAGAATTAATTGGCAAGGATATTTGAGAGCGAAGTTTAGATGGGGAAATAACTAATGCATAATACATTCACGGTGTTAAATGACACAGCCGACAGAACTATTAGAACACGATTTCCTACATAAAACTGTTTTAATAGTAGATATTAGCAACAAAGGACGGTTAATGGCACCTAATTCAAAACCTATACCATTTATGGAACCTAAACAGATTTGCACCACTTCAGAAAAAAAAGTGGACAACACAAGCAGCAAGCGGATGAGAATTGGGTCATTACTGAAAGCCACATTCAGAAGGCCCATTGCACAGAACGTCAATGCAAAAGTGTCTTAAGAAATTTCCAAAGAGTTCCAAACTAGGCAAAGCTCGTGTATAAACACAAGACAACGTTAAAACCTAATGCTAAACTAGTAAGGCTTCCTATGAGATCAGCCAACCATGCAACACGGAAAATTACTGAGAAGCATCTGAATTCTTGGACCCAAGATGGCGTGGATTTTGTTAATGAAGCACTCTACTCTGCCAGTGCTTGCTCCTACATGTGACCCACCACCAAACAAAAAAAAAGGATGTGGCTGGCTTTTAGGCCCCTTAGCATAAATTAACATAGACTGACACGTACGCAACTAATAACGCAGAACAGATCTTGGGACACTGGGAAAGGCTAGGTACTTCTCCGTAATCAATCTGAAGCTGAGTATTTACAAATTCTGGAATATGATGACGACAGCAAGATTGTTCCTTTAGAACACATCAGGTATCATTTGTCATGAATTGAATGGCATGTGAATTAAATGGAGCACCAGCTTCATTTTCCCATCTTATAGCTATCGTCGTGAAGGAGTCACTATTCAGTCAAGTGATGGTGTACTCAGACGACCTCCTGATGTTCTCCCGTGACGTTGACTCACATCAGGAACACATCACCGATGTGCTACAGAAGTTGTGAGACACATGTCTGACTGGACTGGAACCATGGAGAAGATTCAGTTTTGCGTGAAAAAGATAACCTACCTCGGTCACATCATTTCACATCAAGTCACTCCAGATCCAGCAAAATTGGAGGTCATCAGGAGTTTCTCTGAACCTCCAAAACATCGAGCAGCTTAGCATGTTTGGCTTTTTCAGGGCATTCATACCTTCGTTTCATAAGGATATAGCAATCTTAAATAATTTGCTTAAGAAAGCTACTAAGTGAAATTGGGCACCGAGTATCAACAAGAACTACAACAACTGAAAGGTTCATAGGCACCACTCTTACAGCTACCAAACATGGCTAAATCTTTCGAACAACAATGCGATTCAAGTTGAAGTGGACTTGCATCAGTTTTACTGCAACATCAAGACGGGAATGGCTTAGTGGCCATAGTCTTTGCAGAAAGAAGGCTATCACAGTCAGAGAAGAACTATGACATTCAGAGCTTGAGGTGTGCTCTATCATCTAGGGATTATGAAAGTTCAAGCGATACCTTGAAAATACAGCGTTTATTATCCACAGCGATCACTCAGCTTTATCATGCCTAAGTCGACTAACAGCCAACAGGATGGCAAGCCCATTGGATTCTTGAACTTCAATTAAGGACTTTGTCATAAAGTAAAAGAAAGGATGCTTTCTTGATGCACCAGATGCTGTCTTAAGGATGTGTGAATCTGAACATGTAAATGTGGAGATACATGAAAACTTGAATATGGAGACAAATGCGACAGACTGACCTGCAAAGTTCCCAAGTAATGAAAGAGTTTTGTAAAGCCCAACAATGAGACAAAAACCTCTTGCAACAGATTGTAACAGTTTGCAATAGATCTAATGATCTAATGATCTGTCATTAGAAGAGACTAAGAATTTAGCTAAACCTTGCGTTTCCTAGCTCCATCTTTATAAAGGACTACTTGTCAAGGCATATACTCCACAGAATGTGAAAGATAGGATGGCTGGAGACAACATATTGAGTATTTTTCTTCCCAAAGCACTCCAATCATAGAAGCGGCTTACGAATCCCTGTTAATGCTGGGACATGCGAGATTCAGACAACAGTCTTGCACCTCCGAGAAACAGTGACACAGAAGGGAATCTGACAGCACAGGTAGCTGAATATGTGAAAATCTGAGAAAAAGATCAATTTATGAAGACATCAGACAAGAAGCTTTAGGCTATATTCAGAACACGGAACCATCAAAATAATCGCGGCAGAGAATTTCTCTGGATTTAATAAGACCATTACACTGCACAAAATCAGAATTTCGCTACGTATTAGTGGTAATCAATGAGGTGCCACTTTACGAAGAACTTTTCCACTTAGGTATGCCAAGGCAAAACAGGTAATTTTGGCAATAAAATGCGTCGTGACGCACTGGGGTTTGCTTTCCAGAGTGTACAAAGACTCATGCTTTTCATTCTTTAACAATGCATGTACGGCAACAATGCAGTCTTTAGGGATTAAGGGAAATAGATGTAGTTCCTACCACCATGCCTCAAACAGAATGGAGAGACAGAACAAAAAAATAAAGCACTTGTCTGCTTTTGTGCTTTTGTGCTTGTGTGCAATTGTTGGCAAAGTTGGAGGCTTCTGCTTACTCAATAAGATCACTCAAGTTAGATTGGCAACTGGATTCAGCTCACCTGAAATTGTGTAATGACAGGAAGAAACTTGTTTTACCCATTGAAGGATTACCTAGACAAGTGAAAGATGCAGCACACCCAGAAAACAAGACGAGACGTGCAGAAGTAAAGAGAAAGGTAACTGCTTCACAACAGGCAGTAACATCCACGGAAAAGCCCAGGGAAAGGGAGAATAAGGACTACAATCAAAATGTACACCAGGAAGCTTTAAAGAAGGGGATTTGGTAGTGAAGAAGATGCGCCAATTAGGCAATGCGTTGAACGGTGCATCACAAGGGTGAATGCAAGGTACTAGTGACCCTTCATAATCGCACTGAAGAAGTCGGAAAAGACTGTTTTGTTTAAACACAAACGTACAGGCAAAATGTATGGACCTGTAATCATTAAACAGTTGAAACCCATCCATGAAAGAAAGAGCAGGAAAGAAAAGACACAGATTGTAAGAGGACCAGTAGTACAAAAGTAGAAAGATAAAATAGAACAAGGTAAAGAAAATGTGGCCTCGCTGGCTTTAAAGGGGCCAGAGTGAATAAGGCAACAAGACAACACAACAACATTAAAGTAAACACAAAAACATGTGTTCTATCAGGCTACCAGGATTGAGCAAACAATAGGTAAACAAACAAGAAAAACCGGGAAAGCATCAGGCTTCACAGGAAGAAGCAGCACTGGAACACCTAAACGAGCGCCTCGTTGAAACAATGATGGGTCAGAAGAACGTAAGAAGGTGAACACAGGATTCATCAACCTGTACAGCCAAAATACAACTTCCACCCACATAAGCAAAGGGTGAATGAGGCCATGAAGCTACAAGAGGAAGTGAAAGTAGTTTACACCAGAAGTTACGCAAGCATGAATTTAAAGAAGTTTCATGAAATCCAGTATGATGATAGGCCTTTAGAGATCATCAGCTTCGTTGGAAAAAAACAATATGTCAGATGACCTAAGACTTAACGTATTCTGTTCAGAAAGAGCATGAATTTTATCCCCTAACATTTACAAGATGAGTGATCAGAGGACATCTGGGAAACACCTGTCCCGACACATAAGACCACAAAAAGTGGGCCTTTCTGAATTATAAACATAAAAATTTAGTTTCTGTATGGTCTGAAAAGTGTACAGATGAAAACTATATCTCAAGGTGGTACATATGTCGGGAGGCAAAACATGGCTCGGGCTGTGTTGAACTCATTTAAGGCTAAGGACTAATCACGGCCTTACTTTTAAGCTGCTAACCCCTTTGGGTGCTTTAACAAATAGAGACGTATTTTGACATTTTTCTTTTGGTAATCTCCACAAGGAAAGACACAAAAAGCCACATTTTTTTTCCAGTTGCGGTAACAACGATGACTGACGACTGGCACACCGAAACTGGATGACACATCCACAAGAATTCTGAAGAAAAGGGGGGTGGGTTAAAACGGTGAGGGAAGCTAACACAAGGCAGACAGTTTTTGTGTGCATATCTTTGACTCAAGTACTTTTCTGTTTTCGTGTAACAAATTAAGTCAAGCTTTCATACCGATAGTATAGGGAATTCATTGTTTTTAACATTAATTATTTTTAATTTTAATGTTTTTAATTTGAATGGTAATGCAAGCTTTTCTATTAATTAGTGTTACTCAGAAACAGAACTAACTACTTCGCCTTGTGATTGTTTGTTTATTTAGGAAAAACACTTAGTTAATGGTTTTACACTGAATAAGGTTGCTAAGTCTGGGTCAGTAAATCACTTTGGGTCACAGGGTCATCCAGATCTTAGGATCAGTGGGTCGCTGGGTCAGTAAGTCTACATAATGTCTAGTATACTGATTCATCATCCAGTGTCTCAAACGAAAATAGTGACCCATGTGACCCAAAATGATCCAGTGACCTAACAAATAAATTTAGATTTTATTTTTAAGGTTGTTTGACCCAGTAACTTAAAAAAAAAACCCGTTGGGCACATGCCCTTTAATACCCACTTGGCAAATATCAACAAACAAAACGATGGCCGTGTATGTTATGAAGCCGGTTATAAAAAAAAGAATTATTTGGTTTGGAGCAGTGGGCCCTAACCTCCCACCTGAGGGTCCCCTGGAGGTAAGACAGTTTTTGTTCACACAAAAGTAAAGCTTCTCAAAATGATGGCTGTGCATGTTATAAAGCCAATGTTGAAAAGTAATGTATTATTTGGTTTGGGGATGTGGACTCTAACCCTCTGCCCCCAAAGAGGACTAAAAAAATTAGCTCTACACTTAAGAGCTTTACAATTGTCGTTACCAGAAAAACTTTACTCTTTTTTTTTACGAATTTGACTTGTTTGCCCCAGTCGCATAAAAAATTCTTCTATTAACAGAAATTATTTTTATCTAGAATTTTTTTTTTCTCTTAAAGGCTGTGATTGCCCTAGGCACAAAAGAAAATAAAAACCTTCTTCAATATTTGGAAGTAATCATTTGTTTGCTATTTTTGTGGAATGCTAAACATATGTAATAAATTCAATTTTTTTCCGTCATGCAAAAATGGGGCCCCAGGTAGTGCTCGCTACCTTGTATTTAAACTGCCCACCTTCCCTGCAACTGAATGTAAAGAGCCCATGGATAACTCAATCCTATGGATTCCATTTTCTTTGCCTTGGTGTAGAGTTAGTGCTATGACAAATGAACTACTCCTATAAATATGAAGGACGAAATTTAGCTTCTGGTTGGTGAACACCATGTGTCACATAAACTCAGCTGTGTGTCACTGGCTGTCTAAGGTCATGTGACCCGTTTGGACGCCATTTAATTTGCGAAACTAAAATGTTGTTGAGCTGCTTGAACAAAGGGAGGAGGGTTGTAAACAATTGTGTGCATATGATTAGATTTTCGTCCTGCAGCTTGGTGCTTATTCAGGCAAGCCTGTTGTTTGGTGGCTACTGAGGGTGGAAGAAATATTATGGACAAAAGATGGCAAGGAAGCATGTAAGTTGTTTGCAGAGAAAAAACAAAGTGAAGTAGGGAGTGTTTATTTAATTTATAGGCATGTCGGGGAACTGTTGTTTAATAATATATATTGAGAAGTGTTTGTCGATGTGAGGTAAGGGAAACGAGTGCTTTAAAGCAACAAACCATAGAATAACATATAAAAATTACTTTAAATGCCACAAACCAGATACTAACATTGCAGGGAAGACGATAGTGGGAAGATTATAAGTGGGCCCACGCCACTAGCCTTTCCCTTTCCCTACAAGCTTAAATATTGTTTTATGCAATATCTAACAAAAAAGGCTAAACCAAGGAATTGTGTGTAAGCAATAAACCAAAGACTAACATTGTGTTAGGGGGTGGAGGTAAGGGAGGATTACAAAGGGTCCTCCCTACTCTTTGAAAGTCAAGATTTTAAAAAAAATGATTTCAGTTTTCTTTAAGCTGCTCCGTGGTTAACGCCACAAACCAGACACTAACAGTGTAGAGAAAAAGGATTTTTTTTTGGGGGGGGGAGCCAATCCCCCCCCTAGAGAGAATACCCATTTGTTTCAGTTATTCTTCATCTTCATCTATACTAACGTTCATGAAACGTTTCATGAAAACTGAACGATTTATGACCCATTTTATGCTATTTTGGGGGGAGGGGGGAGGAGGGGGTAAGCCACGCCCGGTCCCCTCAACTGTGTTTTGACTTACTATCATAGCTATTTGTTTCCAGTTACCCTTGATGTGCATCCCTGATGTGCCCATGATGGGCAGTTGTTCAGAAGCTTTTCGATTTCAGCATTGAAATGCTAAATTGTTGCTAGAAATGGCTTAATTCCTGCTATTTAAAGAGTTAGTAACGAATCAACCGATGGTCCTAGGACCTTAAATTTGGTATCAGGTAATACCCTCAGATAAGTACTCCACTCCCATATTCGTTTCATATGTTTAACACAATTATTGTGGCAATTATGAACTCGTTATTTACTCATTTTTCTTCCGAGAGTAGGCAGCTTCGGTAGAGTGTTGGATTTATCCGGAAAATAAATCGATGGGGAATAAAGTTTTTTCAACTGTCAGTCAAGCCATATTTTTTTCAGTGAATAAACATTACAAATTTACATAAACCAACTGAAGAGGGACAAAATAGCCATTAAATACTTAAACATAAAATTGTGAAATCGGTACCAAACAGAGTTTGAGCACATGCTAGTGCATTATGTAAACAAACTCGGGAGCATGTGCAAAAGGATTCAGGGAATAAAGTTTTACTGGCCAACAAATACGAAATTTTCATACTTAATGGCACCTAAGTTGATCTTTTGAAAACCGTCTGGAGAAAATAGTTTTGGTTTGTAGATTTTTTTAATGATTTTTTTCTTTTTGTTGTTCAATCTCTGCCTGTGCTAGTTGAGACCTAGTAGAGCAAGTTGCCAGTAAGAGTTAAAGCATCTTCGTGAATCCTGTTCATGCTGACACACTGGGAACAACATAGAGTGGATAGACTGCGCAACACACAAGGGCAGATCCACGAAAATCACATAAACCAAATGCAGGAATGTGATCATAGAAATTGCGATGGGTGGCAAAAAGAATAGGATGACCATCCCGAAGGCAAGGACAGCCTCGTCAAGTGAAGAAACAGCAGTTCGATGTAGAGCAGATAACGGTGAATTTCAGAAAGGATGTGGCAACCGATGCCAAACAAAAGTTAAACGTTTTCTCGTATAGGAGTATGCATCAGTTTATGTCAATGCAATGGCAAGAAAAGCAGTGTGAAATGAAAGGACAAGATAATTCGGCAGCAGCAAGAACGTATTGAAGAGCTAGAGTAACACCATCAAATTATGGATTCTAAGGTACACGTAAAAGGTAAACTTAAACAGAAGCCGAAGTTTTCGGCCAGGAGAGAGGCTCAACATGGCACTGTCCCTGAGCTATACCCAACCACTCACTCTTCACTGCAGTGAGCATGGCAGAAGAGGTGGCCATACTTGGTTATCAACAACACCACAAGGAACGTCAAACAACGAAGAAAGCAACAGAGAATTTCAACAATTCGCGCCATGGTCAAAACCAAATGACGGGGCATTCAAGAAACAACGGCTGGTTGTATATCCAGATCCGATGTGGAAGAAACCCTTCGAGGCATCTTATTCGGATATTAAAGGACAGGGACTTTTCTGGAGGTAGCACAACAATCGCCAAATCCAGAAAACGTTGATCTTTCAATCAATTTCGATGTTATGCAGATGGGGGCTGATAGGGAAGATTTTGAGAGCAAAGGGCCGAATCTGCAGCTATGGCCATCAGCCAACGCAAACAAATATGTTTTAAACGATGAGGTAGGCGAACCCAACATCCTGCAAAACTTTAATTCTGGTCAGGATGCAGAAAACCAGGATTTAACCAACAATTTGAATATTCAGCAGCATCCAAAGGAAGTTGACAACCCACATTCATGCATTTGTTGGACTTGGTTGAAGATGGGTACGGCAATGAAGAAGACGCGGTGATGACCTTAAACCCGAATGAAGATTAGGACGTCTTCCTCAATGCTAGCAAGGACTGTATAGACTTGAGAAAACTATGACTTCACGAGAAAGACCTGTCAACTTGTTTCTCAGATTGTCACGAGTTACAACTCAGTTTTTCTTTTAGTGTGACAACGAAAATACATAAGTGATCTCCGTTCAAAACTGCAAATATGTATGCAAATAGTGGATTGATATAGTGTCCGTTCTTCTATGTTTTCACCAATAACCGAAACAAAAGGCTGCCAATAGCAAATTTTCTTAAGCAGCACTTCAACGTACTACCTAGAAAGCTACCTAGAAAGTATGGTGAAAAGAACTAGACTTAGTCACTGGGGCAACGTTTAGGAAACGGGATGCTTTACAATTCGGCAAATTTTCAGAAATAGGCTTTGAACAAATATCTTGTTTTGCCGATTTTTGACTAGGTTTCGACCTTAACTCCAAAGTACGCGGTGGAGAGGGGAGGGGGGAGGGGAAGAGTACCTCGCCTTGCGTATAGCTACGTAGTACAGGCACCACTAGTCGCATCTTGTAAGAGATGTTACCTGACCCCTCTTGCAACAGACAAAGGTTTGGATAGCAGTCGGGCACAAGTGGAAAGGCCCAACTCATCGCTGAGACAAAAGTTGATGTGCTTGGCTTGAGCTTAAGCTAAACTTAGGTCGGCAAACACCGGTTGTCGATCAAGTCTGGTACATTTACCAATCAAGGAAAACGAGGGGATTTTTGGGGGACGAATTAAACGTTGCGTGTTTGCCACTCATTTCTCTATGCCACCGGTACAGAGCAAGTAAATACCAACCTAATTCTCCTTTAAACTTTACACTCGCTCCATTCCTTCTTAGACTGGATTGCAGCTCATCCGAGTTCCTCTCTATCCCATTCCCCAACCAACCCCAAATCCCCTCATCTTGAAATTTAGTTTCTTTCATGTCTTTTTTTTTTTTTCGTGATCAAGACAAGCTTTTATGAATTGGTAAATGATCGATAGAAAGCTGAAGCAATTTTCATGTCAACTGTCTCGATAGCTTTCATATTACGCCAGCTAATGTTTAGCTAAGTGCCACCGCATATCCTCATCCCCGTACGTCTGCGATTCCCCTCCATCTCCCCCCCCCCCTCCCCCAAAAAAAAAACGTTCGGAGGAAAAAATAATTGATTCTCGCCCGAGAAAAGGGAACAAGGCCTAAAAAAGATACAAGAATCGATGCCTTGGTTGTATGAACACTGCTATAGTATATTCCACAAACTGGTTTCAGAAAATCACTTCGATGCAATCGCGAATTCACTGCCGCTAAAACAAGTAATCCCTCAATAAAATCTCCTTACAGTTACGCACTAATTTGAAATTAAAAATGTTACATTTCTTCTTTATTTAAAAAAAACCAAAAAACTAGCATTTCGTATCTACTTAAACACTAAAGGTTTTGAACTCTTTTTCAAAATAGCGGATGAATATGTGGTGTCATGCAGGTGAATTGCATAAATACGCCCTCAATTTTCAACGCAATTAAACGTTCTTGATGGAGAAAATGCGGGACCGGATTAAGGGTGGCGCTTTAGGTGCTGAAGCACCGGGCCAAAGGCCGAAAAGGGCCTCAAAGGTGCCTCACGCTCACGGAAAAAATAAAAATAACGTACTATTTAAAATAAACAATTTTTACTTTTACTGTTTTTACAAAAAAAAAATTATTTTTCAAAGAAAGAAAACTGTTTTTTTTTGTAAGACTAGTGGGGGTGGAAGCAAATTGGGTAACAATAATCTTAAGCCCCAGGCCTCTATGATGTATAATCCATCCCTGAGAAAATAGGTTTAGTAACGGGAAGGGCAAACCCAGGGATTCGAACAGGGAAACCTCTGATCATCGTAGGGGAGGGCAGGGATAACGGTCAGAATAAACCAGAACAGATCCCATTCCCACTGAAGTAAACTGGTATAGTCTCTCACACCACCCTAACAACATATTTTGACGTTTAGCCGAGTGCTAAGTATGGCTTGATAAAGAGTCGTATCCGACTCGAGACGTCGCACTTTAATTGTATGCATGTGCACCTCATTGGTCTTTTTTACTTTTTATCATATGATTAAACCACACCCCTTCGTTTGGTTCACGCCCTCACTCCGTAAACAAGGAAGCCTGATGGTTAGAACGACGGTCTCATGTGCAAGAGGCCGCTGGGTCGAACCTAACTTCAACCACACCTTGCATTTTTTTTCGGGAAAAACAGGACCTTGTGATGCCTTGTGCTCATGTCACTTGTGGCATGTAAAAGATCCTAGGAGTTTCTGATGGGAATTACCTAGCGGAATTGTCTGTCTCGCCTGGTGTCATGGCTTCCGCTGAGAATTGCGATAAAAGGATTTCATCTCACAAATCCAACCTTAAATACAAAGATAAAACCAACTCTCTTGTTCAGCACCAGATAAAGACAGGGCACACCCCAGATCTTCAAAATACGCAAGTCATTTTTCAAGAAAATAATATTCGTGCACGTCTTAACTTAGAAACACTTTGTATCCTAACACAACGACCACCAGTCCATAATCATTTGATGCCTAATAATAAATAGTTTTCGGAATATATACCAATCCTTCACAAATTTGGAATCGCAAATTTTCCCCACCAGGGCCATCCCACATAAATAGCCACCACCTCCGCTCTACAAATCACTTCTTCCCTGCTTCGTTAGGGAGAGGTCGTCCCAGTTCAGCTTTTGCGCTGACTGGGCTTCTCCTTTTATCTTTTTACCTTTTTACCTTTTACTGCTCTGGCTTGCTTTTTTTAAAAATGGGAAACCATTTAAGTGTATCTTGTTGACTTGTAGCTTATGCTATAAAATATATTTTTTGCTTGACAACGGGATGATAAATCCGGAAACGTCGCATTTTATTGTATACATGTGTACTTGTTGGCTTTTTAAAACATTAACTACTTTTAGTGTTTTTATTCTGTCAAAACCTCCGTAGGACAATTTTCTGAAATTCCAAACATCTTAGCGGCTGTTTTCAGCATAAGAAGCTTTCGTTCCATGATGCTAGATCTTTCTTTTGAATTTTTGCACCCGCCCCCCCCCCCCCCCCACTTCCCCACCCACCCCAATTTTACCACAATACCAAAAATATCAAAAAATCAATCCACTTTGAGTGTCAACGGACGTGTAGGAGAGCTAGTAGAGGGAAGGTCGGCGCTAAACTGACAGTGATGCTCCCTCCCCCAACCCCACCCCAATCTCA
>JAHWFP010066044.1:33363-44583 GCA_023313725.1 Lithobius niger
AAATTTACTAAAAACAAAATTTTAGTAAAATAACCCAATAACCAAAATATGAAATAACCCAATAAAAAACTCAACAAACAAAAACACCCTCTTAAAACGTCCATTCATACTTCCACTATAACCCCACCTCTAGAGCAGCCCCTCCACCAAGAAATAACCCCTCCCCCTTCCCTCCCCCACCCTCCTACTTCCTCTTTTACACCCACACCCAATAGTAAAAGCAAGCAACATCTCAATCTCGGGAGTAGAACGATCAATATCAATTAAGTTCTCGATCAACTAAACTAGGTCTGCCAATTGATCGGATGCCCTTAGGGTCGACTACCGTGAAGGGTGTGCTACTCCCCAATTTTTTCTCTTTTTAAGTTTTTCTTTCTCTCTTTTTTTCTTTTTGTTATTTCTGCCTTGAATCAACAACAACTGACTTGGCCGTGTCGGCGGCTTCCTCCCCCCCCCCCGCCCGTTAAACCCTTCCCCCTCCCCCATTTGTCCTAGGCAGCTCTATGACGCCACAAGGGAGGGGTGGGATAACACCAGTGTTGACATGTTTATAACGGCGCTGCTGCTGGGCTTTTATTTGGCTAGATTAAGATGAAAACGGAGAGATACCATTTTTTTTTAGTTGGGAAACGTTTTGCGTTAAGCGTTTGGAGCCGTCAATTTTCCGACGGGAAATCATCTGGACAGTCGCAATACGCATACGAAAAGTGTTTTTTTTTTTTTTACCTCGATGAAAAATGCTTCTCAGATCGCTCTGGACAACGTAGGGGTACAAATAATGAATACTAGTTAGGCGGCAGAGAGGGTAAAAACCGCCATTTTGTCCACCATCTTGGATTTAGGGGCTCCTGGGTAAATTTCGAATTGGCTCCATATCTAAAAATGAACTTACAGGCATGTAGGTCCATCATGCCGATTTCCATGCTTTTACGAAAAACTGAACGATTTTTCGGCTCTGCCGCCTTACTACACGGACGTGAGACAAGCTATCAGAAAGGACGTTGTAAAATAAATAAAAGGAAATTTTATTACACAAAAGTAATAGGGACACCACAGGGGCTAGCAAGTCACCACTAACACTGGTCCCAGATTAAAAGAGTAAAAGGAGGGTCTAAGCCATACATAGAATATATAAAACACATTTCATTAAAACATAAGATCTCAAACTATTCTAAAAAACACTCCATGAAGTCTGAAAGGTCGACCTTTTTTTTTAGGTCCGTTTTGAATAGTGCAAGACTCGCAGATCCAACCAGCCCCGAGGAGGACTATTTTCAAGGTTCGAGTAAAAATATTTTCTACAGTCACTTAAACAGCTCTAATAACCTCGAGCTTAAGAGGGTGGCCTCTAGTAAAACTGTATCCACGAACCGTGAAGAACACACGAGAGCCGGTGTCTGTCATGATTTCAAGAATTGAGAAAGCCAATGAGAGATCACCACGAGGCCTATACCCAACTCAGACGCTGCTGATATGATAAACCTCGCGTGCCTGGCAGCGATTTAGTAAAGGTACGTTGCACAGATTCTGTAGTATTTATATCTTTGATTAAGTGGGGAGACCATACTTGGCATGCGTATTCCACAACGGGTATTCCTCACATAAGACCTTAAAGGCTTTTACTATTGTAACGTTCCAGCGCGAGTTCCAGTGATTACAATAGCGCGTAAGTTAAATTTAATAATCTCACTGCAGGTGCGGATTGTTTTACAATACGACTTCTCATTTTCATTAATATATATGGTGAACTCCCGTTTCGCCAAATCTTGTTTCGCCAAATCCCGTTTCGCCAAAAAAGAAGCAGATTAACAGTTTTGCCCTCAGGGGCCAGTCCCGTTTCGCCAAAACGATTTTGGCAAAGTTTTACATACACGAAATTTAATACCGTATTTCTATGAATGGGGCTTTAAAAGGCAAACATTAAGCAGGGACAAAGCAGTGGTAGAATAAGCCCAGTTGATTTATTAAGAGTTTTGAAAAATGGCAATACAGATGTAAAAACGTGCGCTTTAAATATAATTGTTTAGAATGCTTAGTCGTCAGTACGTCAATGCCATGGTTATCTTTTAAGAATAGTTAGTTATACACGTGGTGGTTGACCTTTTCCAAATGGGAATTCATGTTTTACAGAATCCCGTTTCTCAGAATCGAAATATTCTTCAAAAATGTAACATTGCAAAAGTTAAAGAGAGATGCCTAATTGTTAGTAATTTTGATTAGTTGTGGGTTCTGATGTTATGTGTTTGGCCGTAGCGAGCGCGGCAGCGCGAGCGAGGCGCGTAATTTGAAACAAATTATTTTGCAAAATGGGATTCTGCAAAACGGGTGTTTGTCTATAAATGTTTGACCATTATCATGTTATAAATGTTCGTGTTTAAATGTTTTAAATGTTTCGTGTGCCTAAAATTTCGTGAGCGATATTTGGCGAAACGGGATTTGGCGAAACGGGACGTAACCATGCGGCGCGCGAGCCACGGACGAGGAGCCCCTGTGTCCTACATTGGTGCCGGTCCTTGACTTATCTCGATGCGGGAGTGGCATTGATGATTCATTAGATAGCGGGTTGAGAGGCCGAAATATCGGAACCACCCTAGAACGGACCACGATGGTATAATTGAGTTATATATATATTTTTTTTTAATCGAAAAGCAGCGGCAAGAAGAAGAATTTTTAAAACAAGTTTTGGCTTTTGAGATATTTTTAGATTTAGAAGAGCAATTTTTCGCTCCCCTGGGACATGGGAGTTTTTTTTTCTGGCGAGAGGTGGGGGGGGGGGAATGATGTCCATGGCACAAATTAATCAGCTAGGCCCACTTCTTTCAAGCCCAAGCATAGGAGAAGACGAAAATCTGGGGGGGAAAGTAAAAAAAATAACAACAAAACAATATCGTGGGATCATCCCATACCAAGCCTGCCCCACCTCTTCCCAGCCTACCCTGACTGCACCTTATCAGCGTAAAAAAATGTGGGTCCGGCCACAGCTTCTCCCGATTCCCCCTCCCATCCTCTTCCTCTAAGCTGTCAGTATACTGAGACGCACACAAACACGCACACACACACACGGCACAAAATCGCACACAACGCTCTGCAGGCTTTGATTACTCTTAGATTTATACCTCGTTGGTACAAGTGACAGTTTTACAACACCCAATATTGAGATGAATCCCCGTGGCTTGCTCACAAAAACTGTCCTTCTTAACTCCCCCTCCCCACACTCCCCATTTCATTCGTCAAGA
Source organism: Lithobius niger (assembly GCA_023313725.1). Classification (NCBI taxonomy): domain Eukaryota; kingdom Metazoa; phylum Arthropoda; class Chilopoda; order Lithobiomorpha; family Lithobiidae; genus Lithobius; species Lithobius niger. The sequence goes on from JAHWFP010066044.1 coordinate 36,600, forward strand.
GTGGACCCTCCTTGAGCGATAAAAACATCTGCCATGGCCTCGTCACAGTCGTGGTCGGCTCCTCCCCCCCCTTCCCTTCCCACCTGAAAAACCCCCTACACCAACCAAATCCTAGAATACGAACCAACCCAAAACTGGCTTTTTACTACCCCTCAATCCTAAACGCTTTTTTTTTTAAAGATTTTTTTGGGTACTCGAAGATGAACTGGATCGTCAACACAGTTTGTTTTTTTGTTTGTTTTTTTTTTTTTCGGTGAGGGAGGTACGAGGCCTTCGGGGGAGAAGTGAAAGAGAGAACGGTTTTTTTTTTTTTAAAAAGCCTTTCTGTTTTCAAACTCAAAAGAGCTAGCCGCACATGCTTCGTAATGGACACCCTAATTGTACGAAAAGCTAACGACAAATAGACAGACCATTCATTTATGTACCACAAGGCCAGCTGAAATTGAACTGCGCTCTTCACTTTAATGCAGTGAGAACCGCAGTTTCAATCTCAGTTGGCCTTAACTTACCATCGGCCGTCGCCATTCTGTGCCGGTAGGTGGTGTTAAACTGTAATTGAAGTGTTAATTGAAGTGAAGTGAAGTTTATTGTTCGCATGGTGAATACAAATAATGCAATAGATATAGTAGCTGTCAGTGAGACGGACATTCAAACTGAATAAATTTTAAAACACGTGGGTGTACAAATGTACAAATATATAAATACAAATATAGAAAAAGCCATTTGAAACTGAAGTCCTGCTTGAGTGAAACATTTTTGACCAGGTGCTGGAAAAAACAGGAGAAAAAACTTCGGCAATGAGAAACATTGGATAATACCAAAATTATGTTTAATGTGAGCACCTTACTCAAGACTTTAGTAAGACATTCCACTGCGTCCATACCGAGCAGCCACGATCAGAGATCTTTGCCAAATCTGTGCACACTTAACACAATCTTATATCATGTGGTAGTTGGTTATAGATTTTTGGAGCAATGTATGTAAAATATTTATGAGCAGCCTCTGCATTAGTCTTGGATACAATCACCTTATGATCGCTCATAGCACATGTAAAATGAAGCTAGCAACTGGATGAGATAATGATGCCTTATGATAATAGCAAACCATTTTGCGAATATATAAAGACCTCAGTGGAAGTGAAAGAACATTTCGCGGAAAAGTGGCACTGAGTGCGACCTGACGTTCCGAAAAGCCAGCATTTTAACAATCGGTTTTTTGCATTTTGAGCAGAGGATGTCAATTCGTGAAACTCATGCCTCCCCAACGTGAGATGCCATAAAGCAACACACTGTCACTATAAAGCATAGTGTATGTCGACCATGGTTTTGCGACCAGTAATCCTACGTAGATCGTAGACATTTCGCACTGATTTTCCAAATCAGATCCAGAAAAAAAAATGTAACCTTAAAAATAAAACATAACCAGGAGCCGATAAATGCATACACGTCTGGGAGTATCAATTATTACAACTGTCACTTCGTGGTCCATCCCATATCACAAGGCCATCTGCGAGGGAATCTGCAGGTTTCCATTCTCGACTTCAAACATGTACGTTGAGCATCATTATAGAATCGCTATATTTTTATCAAAGTAGCGCTGAAAAGCATTAGAACGCGTTTACACACCGTCTCGACTTTGCATTCTCGCTACTAAACCATGCGCAATGGCTGTTTGACGTGACGTCACCATGAGTTAGCCAATGACGAACGAGAACAACGGCTGTTTGGCCGTCTGATTGGACTAGCCCAGTCACGTGATATGCACGTCACAGCAAACAGCCATGACGCGTGGTATAGAATTTAAAGGTGTCATTGCCATGGTAACAACGCTACCTGGATTAGCTAAACCCGACATCGTTTGAGTAAAGGCATACAGTCTTATAATCCGTGACCGTAAAAGATAAAGAATTCCCCCTGACGAAACAATTTTCCCCAGTCGCTTCTGAACTCACGTTATTAACTGTTTTCGTAGCGAGCCGACAGAGCTAAAACCTCCCGCCGCCATGTTGGAATTTCAGATGATTTCTACCTTCTAGCTGCGAGAATGCAAAAGCGAGTCGTTGCGCAAACGCGCCCTAAAAAAACTTCCTGGAGCTCGCGAGAACTGGCGTGGAGTCGGGATGTGAGAAACGCGATTTCTACCCCAGTTGGCCTTGGTGCAAGGAACCAACCTCCTTCGTCGCTTGAAGGTCGTTTCAATACTGCTACTGCTACTGCTGGCTACTGCTTGCCAAAAGGGATTTGGTTGGAGAGTTAAGGAGTTCAAGCACCAGAGAAATTTTAATTAGGATTTACAGCACTCCGTTCCTTAGGGTAGGGGGGGGGGGGGAAACTACTTTGTAATTTGTTGACCTGGCTTGCCTTTCTAAGTACCTTTGCTTAGGGAATAGGCGCTAACACAACTTAATAAAAAAAAAGCCTAGTAACTGGAAATATAACCTTAATTTCAAGTGGAGCCATCTGGAAGCGTGTTTAACAATAACAATTTAAACGGGACGGAAAGCGAATGGGCTCGAGATTGGTTAAATAATAACGGATGCAAACCTATTTACGTTGCCTTTTGGACTTGTATGTCAGACTGCCTGAGCGGGGAGCCGAACCCAGGACCTTTGAAATCAAAGGCCAAGGTCCTACCGCTGAGCCAGACTGACACGGCCAAATGGAAACGTCCGTAGGCAGCATTTAACACACACACATATACATGTAAACATACACTTTTCCAATCGCCACTGAAGGGATGCTTGATTGGGCGCCATACACCAGTGAAACCGAAATGCTGCCTATGGACGTTTCCTTTTGGCCGTGTCAGTCTGGCTCAGCGGTAAAACCTTGGCCTTTGATTTCAAAGGTCCTGGGTTCGATTCCCCGCTCAGGCAGTCTGACATACAAGTCCAAAAGGCAACGTAAATAGGTTTGCATCTGTATTTATTTAACAATAACAACAAGAGAGCGAAACTGAAAAAAAAGCACATGCTTAAGACATCAGTGTAGGGATGAAAGTTTGTTATAGCGACTCTTCCAGCAGGTGAGCGTTGTTGAGTTCACCACCGAATCAGGTAAGGCATTCCACCTACTGATGGAACGCACAGTAAAACGTGATTTGCCAATGTCAGTTCTGAAAGCTAAGCTGGCTTCTTGAGTTTCTTTGTATGACCACGAGTAAAACCGACAATGGATAGTTCGAAAAGGTTTCCACTGGACAAATCAATGGATTTATTTAAGATTTAGTAAGTTCAAATAAGATCTCTTATTCTACGTTCCTGCATATTAAGAAGCTCCAAATGTTTAAGCCGATCTTCATAAGGAAGTTGCTTTAAATGTTTGCACTGACGAGTGACCACTCTCTGAACTTTCTGGGTTTTAAGTTTGTCAGTTTCGTAGTATTCGATTTTAGGACGGATAAAGGTTAGATGCAATTTCCATATGATGTCAGCATTCCAATTAGTGAAAGCAGAACGTAAAGCGAAACACGTTTTGCGAGCTTCCTTACATATACGTCTTCGGTTTGTAAGTGAAATTTCAGTTCATTGTCAATAATGATTCCGAGGTAATTCCGAGGTAATTAATTACCTAGCGTGTACGGAAAAAATAACACATTACCTCTAGCCCTCTATCCTCACTTGGTGTTACCGTAGATTAGAAAGTTATCTAAATATCGCACCTTACCTCTTCCAATACTATGCGGGGCCCTGGCGGGAGTTGCGGCTACTAATACCTCTCATAATGCTTTGTCTCCGTGCTGCTTCGCACGCAAAACATTAGAAGAGGCGTTAGTTGCCGTAGCTACCGCCGGAGTACCGCGTACGCTTGGAAGAGCTAAGATGCGGTACCTAGTTAACCTTCTAATCTATGGTGTAATCAGGGCGTAGTAACTCTTGCAGTCGCAATTGTCGCAACGTAACGTCGCAGAAGGGTTGCTAGCGTAAATAGCGCTCACCGCTTGACAAGGACCGCAGAAGCACGGAAAACATGACGACGGAAATCGTAGCTTATGCCAGGCACTTATGGGTATTTTTCACGGACATGCGGATCCGAAGCTTTCGTCCGAATCCCAGGCGTCCGGATCACAGGCATCAGGCCGCCAAGGCTAACCCTATTAGCCAAGTTAAGCGCCGACTAATAGTTTGAAAATGAAAATTAGAATATTGCTACTCGCGGAAGCAATATTCAAGTTTTCATTAACTTCAAGTTTCTTTTTAACATCCAAAGTATTATCCCGTGTGATTAACATCGTAATAAGTTCTTCGTAATTTACCATAAACAAATTTAGTTTTGAATAACAGTGCGACATTTAACAATAAACGAATGTAAGGGCCAGCCAAATTTAGATTTTTAAGAGTTCAAATACTTGTACCAATTTTTTTTCCGTTTTTTTTATGGTTTTGTGTACGAACAATCATGACACTTCCTATCCATTATGAGCCACACACACATGCAACACTGTCAGACAAATGAACGTTGCGCAATCGACAACACAAACCTCGGGTTTTTTTTTTTTTTATCTTTGTGTTTGTGTTTTTAATTGGCATGGCAGAGTGTGCTCCCTAATCACGTCGATTTATCGTTTACGGAATTTGTGAAATTTTAATTAAAAGCCAGCCGTGTAAAAAGTGATGATTCAGAAACACCATCATCTATCGACGAAAGAGGGAAGCCAAAGCTTCTCAAGTCCTTGAAAGCTCTTCGCTAAAAACACGCAAGCCTCATCAGGATCAAAACGAGAGAGAGAGAGCGAGAAAGAAACAGCAAAAAAAATAATAAAAAAATAAATAAAAGACGGGGGAACACGAAAAAAAAAAAGTTTTCCGCCAAATTAAGGAGATTTCTATTTTTAAGCCTTTTTCAAACTGGGTGCACGCGCGCGTGTGGTTCAGCGTTTGACGCCTACTTGCCGAATCATTTTTCATTGGTTTGAAAAATGCAACAACTCATATTCAAGTCATGCATGTCGGGTTCGTTGCCTGGCCATTTGTAGTGAGAGAAATTGGTTTGTTTTCTTTTTTTTTGTTGTTGCTTTTATTTAATTAGGCGTTATGTGGCCAACGTACTTAGTTCAACCAGAAGCTAATAAACGCATCAGGTGGGGCGGGTGGAAGTGTCCATGTTGTAAATCGCTTCATATTCCATACCATGTCACAAGGTCGTCTGGGAGAGAAACTGTGGGTTTTGTTTCCTGGCTCCAAAATCTCATGTCAACTTTGTGGCACGCACGTGAACTGGCATTGCGTCAGGAGGCTTAGGGCGCGTTTAGCAACGACTCGCCTTTGCAATCTCGCAGCCATAAGCTAGAAATCATCTGAAATTCCAACATGGCGGTTGTTTGAGCTCTGCCAGCTCACAACGAAACGAGTCTATAATGGAGTTTAGAAGCAATTGGGAAAATTGTTTCATTAGGAGGAATTCTATATCTTAATGTCACGAATTATAAGACTGCAAGCATTTGTTTAAATGATGTCGGATTTAGTTAATCCTGAAAGGGTGCTTACCGTGGCAACGACACCTTTGCCATCGCGATTAAATTTTATCTGCAAGAATGCCAAGGCGAGTCGTTGGGTAAATGCGCCCTAATACGTGATTTCCAATCCAATCTCAACTTGGCTTGAAGAGGCCATCTGCTTCACCGCTTCATTCTCGAAACAGAACGCTGTTGCCTGAACGTGGGGTGCCGCGCCGAACGCCTGTACTAACCGAACCACCGAGCGGTCACAGGGGCTCGTCGTGCCTATAAAACTGATAACGAGCCAAAGCCTACAAGAGGGGGAAAAATGTCAGCCACCAAGCCTTTTACCCACCAGCGTAACCATTGTCAGAGTATTCTACCATTGTTTGTAAGAATACTTTGAGAATGTGCAACGCTTACGCTGGTTGACAATTTTTTGCATCTTGTAGGTTTGTCGCCAGTTTGAAGTCTGTCCACCATAGATTTTTGGTTTGTTTTCATAAACTCGACCCAAAAAAACAAAACAAAAAAAAACATAAACAAAACAACCAAAAAAAAAAAAAAACACAACGACATACATTTTTCAAACGGAAATTGCCAAAGTATGATTTCACCAAATAATCAGAAACTTAGATCGGTTATTAACTGGGTTAATCTGCTATGATTTCATTTTTTATTATTCCAGTTTTGTTTAGGTCCCACAAATTAGCTGGAATATGCATGACAAAACTTTTGGGATGTAGTAATCTGGTAATGGTTGTCTTCCTCCAAATCTGTTTGCTGGTAACACAGGTAACAAGCTCGGTGTTCTTTGAGTTGTAAGCCTTATCCTACTTTTTTTTTTTTTTTTCGTTTTTCAACCTTTTTTCCCTCAAAGTAGTGTTTTAGAATTATTGTGTACACTTGTAATTGCTTAACAATAAAAATTTGCGTTTTGTTATAATAAATTTGAATAGCAGAATTGCAATATTTATTCTAAAAAAAAAACCGAGTTTTTAGAAGTTTATTTTGAACTTTGGTAGCGATTTAATTTATTTGTTTTTTGGCCACCCGTACACTTCATACCATACAACATGTGGGATTTAATCCGGGAATCATATAGTTAAAGGTACATTCCTCCCGGTTAGCTTTCCTGCATGGATCAGTTTGGCAACATTACTTAAGACGCAGGCAAATGTTGCAACGACATTCATTTTCCTATTTTCCCCTCCCCGTGAGAAACGTTTTGGCTACATTCACTCTAACGTGTGTAAATGTTGCAAACGCCATTTCGCGCAGGGTGCTCGAATACAGTGAGAAGGTATGTCCCTTTAAGTAGTTTGCTCGTTATTATCCTATTAAGTTAGAGAAAAAAATAATAATTGCAAACAAAACTATATTCACCAGATACTTGAACCATACTTGACTCCACTGTCATCGTGGCTGAGTTGTGAGAGAGCTCAGCCTGGTTGCTGGAGGTTTGCGGATCTGGTCGAACCCCTGGAAAGGGGATCTTGGCAAAGTCCCCGCCAGGACTGCCGGCCAGGGTAGCGTGAGGAACAGCTATGGGAACTATTATGGACAATCATTCAGCCCCTATGATGTTCAGAGGTTTCCCGGATCGAATCCCCGGGTTGGCACCTCCCTTTACTTCTTCTCTAAAAGTCTGGTAATGTTCAAAATTGAGCTGGTTCAGCCATACAAGCATTCGGCCGACTTAAGGCTCAAAGAAATTAAAAAAAAAATTGTGGCAAACATGGCACGACCTGACTAGAATTAAAACTAGGGCCGTAGTCACTTCCTCTGTCGACATAATGGAGCGGGCTCTACTTTCTTTGCTATTTAAATTGGCCGAACAGGGTCGGCCTTTGAAAGTAGTGACATCATTCAACTGGGGAAAGGCTGCCAAGGTTGCCAGCTATACTTAGCTGGAGAGTATCATGAAAACGTTATTGGTGAATCTTTCTCTCTGTAAATGGTGGACACTCATCCTTTAACTTTTAGTTTTTCTTTATTCTGCTGCACATTCCCCTTACATTTTTTCCACGATTTGAATTTCGGCCGCATTGGGATTTAACTTCAACATGACAAAAAATTCACGCTGGGCCGATGAGCTTCTTTCTACCCGAGCCGATCATTAAACAAAACTGGCCGATACCCAATCCCGATCTCAATTACCGATACCAAATCCACAATAAAATTTGTAAATTTGCCTTGTAAATTTCTAAACAATAAGAGACAGCTGTTTGGGGTTTGGACCATTGGAATGCTGGTGAAAAAAAATCCTTCAAAATGGTGTATTCAAACGTCAAATATTGTCCATTTTGTTTATTACCGAACTGGATTTTATGTACGGATCCCGATTTCAACCGATATTACAAATGTAGGTAAGAAATTACGCGAGGCATTCTGAATCGTTACCCCTCTAGTGGACATCCACCTTTAACGAAACAGGATTCTTCTTCCCGCCGACCACCAAGGCATTATCTAGAGCCCCTGCCAGCGAACCAATATACTCACAATCTTTATATCATAACGTATTGTTCCCATCTATGGACGAACCCCC
>JAHWFP010066045.1:0-16737 GCA_023313725.1 Lithobius niger
CTGAGTAAAGCTGGTGCTTCATAACATTCAAATTTACCTTGGCAAGTTTCCAGTTGTTGGTAGACCTGACACGAAAGAACCAAGGATATTTGTCAATCCTGAAACAACATAATAAAAAAAAAGTTGTTATATTTGACATACACCGACTAGTACAGTGAACTTGAAGACAAGCTGATATGCCAACATTCATTGATGTGCGAACAACTACTTCATAAATTTGTTGACAATACAATTTTTTCCGGCGATCTATTAGCCCATAATCATTAGATTTTTACAGCATTTCTGAAACTTCGATCGCAAGTGGCAAACAATCATAATTTGTAATGGGGTAAAGAGACAGCGCCTTTTCTCTCATACAGGGTTTCTAATGCTTTATGCGTTAAGCCTAAGTGAACAATAAAGCATCATGAGCGAAGCCATAGTTGTTAGTATAGTTAGTGATCATTGTGATTATTAGGGAAGCTATGACTGCTGTTAACATGCTGTTCAAAAATTAACAAAGCAAACAGTTAACGTTAAAGACAGGTCTTGTGTGAATGCACTATTACAAGAAAGAAAGAAAAAGCAGATGCCCCGACTGGGTTTCGAACCTAGCCTAGTTTGTGGGCAGTTCTTTGTTCGAGTCCCTGTCGGGGATTTTTTTTTTCGTTTGTTTTCTCATGCTATGGAGGCGTGTATTCTCAAAAAGCAAGTGTTTAACGTTTCGTTAACTTTTAAAGAGCGTGTTATTGCTCTGTGAAAGTTATCCCGAACAACAATCATTGCTTTCGTAATAATTAGAAATGATCATTAACCAATTAACCAGCTACGGCTTCGATCGTGATCGATTTTTTTGCCTTCTCATTCGCTGTAGCCTAAGTATAAAGCATTAGTAAAATCGGATCAGAGAGGGAGCCGTCTACCCGATTCTGAATTATGATTGCTTACCAATAATTTACTAACAGTCGGAGTTTCTAAAAATCAAATGATGTAAAAGTGGAAAGTTTTTGGGCTATTTCATAGTCTATAAAAATTGCAAGATACTTGCTTAAAAAGTTATAAAGTGTACTGGTAAAATAACAAACCGGGCCTGTCAAAGTTGTCGCTGCGGTCAGGCGTGCACATTTCCTTCGTGCGTACATGGACGGACAATAGCGGTTTAATTTTTGTCCTATAGATTCTTACCTAAAGCAGCGATTTCTTGGCTGGAATCCAACGTTCGTCCACCAACTGAAAATACAGCATTTAAATGCATTCGTTCATGACTTCTGATTTTCAGTATAAGATTTAATACTCAAAGCAAAGTATCATAAAAGTTCAAATAACAGTCAAATTTACCTTGCAAGCAAAATCAATATTTTGTTACCAAACTATTTGTACATAAATGTATCCGTTGTAACGACGTTGTTTTGTCTTCAATATTTGTAAAATTTGTATAATGAACCATACACGCCTCAAGTGAACAGGGGTGGCGCCACAGGGGGGCCCTCCCCGTCGGGAAAGCCTTGCCCCCCTGTCGGGGAGTATCTTCGATTGTTGTCGGGGAATAGCCGGAATCTACATGACGACATAAAATTCGTAAACATTTGGGGGAAAAAAGCTCAAAATATAGTTTGCCGTTTTGTTTGCCAGTAGTCCTACTGTTGCTCCCGAATCACCTTCATAATTTAAGAGCTGTCTTAGTTAATGCAGAAACGTCAATTAAATAGCTACAAAACAAAACTTGCGAAGAATTCTAGCTAAGTTTTCGTCGTTTGAATTCGTGATACCAATGAATGGGAGAAAATCGCGTAGCCTATAGTAAGTAGCTAAACTGAAAATTGTTTTGCTGTGTTAGACCGTCAATGCCATGATTTAACAGGCATCTTAGTTATGAGACATGTTTGGCATGCCAACGCCTTACCAGTTATCTCTAAAAGGAGAAGGCCTGAGTTTAAAAGCCCAACGCACAACCCGAAGTTTGTGAGGGGGTCACACGGACCCGAAACAAACGGAGCAATAGCAGCCCAGTGATCTCAAGAAACAGTTGTTAAAACGTCCCTAAACAACGGCTGCGAAAGACCAACTTCTTCAGCGAACTGAGCATACCCTACAGCTATTCAAATTTCTATGGATTACGTGTAACAATTGAACAATGATGATGAAGTCTCATCTTTTGTCAGCACCACCAGGCTTACTCACTAGGCCCAAATGAACGAAATCATCACGATTCTCAACCGGGAAACCGAAATTTGTTCGTATGTAAATAGCATTATGAACTGCCACAATCTCCGTGGGGCCTCAGAGAACTCGCTAGCTTTTGGCTACGATTCAGAACCGTCCTTAGTGATTGTTTTTCATTGTTATAAGACGATCGATATAGATAAAAATGTCCTAGAATTTATGTAGCTTTGGCCGCGAATGGTTTAACTGCAACTGGCGTTTTGATGGGTGACATACGTGTCAGGGGACACAAGTCGGGCTGCGCGTTAAAACATTATTTTATCATTAAAATGTGGTCAAGATGCCGTCAACAGTGAAAAGTTTGCTGTCTGCATCCTGTCTCCTTAACTCTGGTTTAAATAGCAATATTCGTACAAATGGCATAACGTCCGCTTGACTTGGTAATGTTTGGTGAATGCTGCAATCATTTGTTTAATATTGATTTACTTGTGGAATAATCTTATGACGTGCATGGCTAAAGTGTTGGGAGGGAATTAGATGTAGCATATGCATACGGCATTACGGGAATTTTGTATGGTCATACTGACGTAGCTAACAATATTTCGGTAATAATCCTAACCTGACACAACTGACTTGTACATACCAATGTAATTATGTCAGTTACACCGACTCACTTACATATAGTCCTAGTTGTGGTTATAATTACATTTCTGACCATTCATTTATGCAGGTAATGTGTCCAGGTCGTTTTGGTGTAATGGGGCCTTTACTGTCAATGCCCCTAACCTCAAACAGTGGTCAGGTCGTGAATACGAGATTTTCCATCTTCACGAACCTTGCCAACTGTCATACGATAGGGTCACATGTTTGTTGTATGTTATGTGCACATGGATGTACCTCGCTCGCCACTCTACCTCCTGTATCGGGGTTCCTCCTTTCATCAAACGCTGGCCTGAATATAATCTGTTTCACAGGTGTATGGGCCATGCCTCACTAGATAAACTCAAGCGAATAGTGACAGAAGGAACCCTGTTAGCACCTACCATGACAGGTAAATAGGGAGTGGCATGCAATGTGTGCTTGCGTACGAAGTCAAAAAGTGGTATTCATCCTGCCATACCGAATAGACGACCTGTCCCTAACATGATGACCTGATCCAATGAGGAATGCGATATTAGTAGTAAACAATCTCTCGACGGATAGACGGTTGTATTTATAGCTGTTGACCTCGGGACAAGGACGGTGTTTAGTTAGCCGATAATTAATAAAAAGCTAAATTGGTGACATCCTCATTAACAAGATTAAAGGACGTCAAGTAGAAACTGGATGGACAATGAGTAAGCTGGTAATGGATGTAGCTTTAATGTATGGCACTGCCAAGCTTCAAGAGTTTCCTGCTTCAAATGGAACCGTTCATTGCTCCACCATCCACCGAACACCTGAACAAAATGAAGTCAACAAGAGACTAAATTTGAAGTTGCCAGAGGGATCCTCGACAGTGCAGATTGCCAGAATGCTTCTGGAATTATGCCTCTCAAGAAGGAACTATGCTGTATAACCGTTTGTCAACATGAGCCCTTCCTCGTGATGTTTCCCCTTGAAAGCCATGACAGATACCAAAGAGCACCAAACTAAAAAGATTCGCTTGCTTGTGTTTGTTTTTTGCAACCCGATTCAGCGTATGGGACGTCTGGTTCGTAACGGTGTACTTGGGGTATCATGAGGATAGGAGGGGATACAAATTATTCGACCACTATAAGGCAATTACTCTGTGGCATTTTGACAAAAGTTCATAAGTCAATTTTTGGCATTGTTGAGGTTAGTCCAAAAATGGCTTATCTATACATTCTCTTTGCTTTGGCAAAGAGAGGTTAGTCCACCCTAGCATTTCCTAGTTTATTTTGTATATGTCTGTTGGAGGTAGGCTAAGTCCACAAGCAGTCTATCTAATTTGACAAACGGAGCTAAGTCCAACATACCTCCTTTTTTTCCAAAAATGGACTTATGCCCTTTTGTCAAAAGCCACAGAAGTAGTATGTCTACTACCTAGGCCTAGAATAGCCTTCCGGGTTGTCTAAAGATTGCTTAGTAAATATTCAATACTCCAAAATTACTAACATTTTTAAAAGTCTTAATTACTGACATACAAGCCTAACTCAAAAATATAGGTCTAATTACATATGGCGCCATCCAGTAGAGCACCAACAAACTAATGCTCTACTCCTTAGCAAGTAGGGAAAACCTAGTCCACATATTAGCCCATCTTCTTGCAAACCCTAGCTAAAATGAATCGTGGGTATTTTCCGGCCAAGTCGGAAAAGACTTTGCTGCTGGGGTTCAGCTGGAAATTTAACGTACACTTACTGTGGTATGCAACGTGTAAACCGCAGCCGATATGCCATAGTGGAGGAGAGGTGGTAGAGCTGGATCAACCTATCGCTGCCTATAGCTCAACCTATATCAGCTGCCTGAAGAAGCAATTGATCACAAACTGGGAAGGGGATCTTCCTAAAGTCCCAGTAACAGCTACATGGGTTAGTCCCTTTCTGGAACAAGTTCAATAAGTCTGAAATTTAGCAAGGCCATTTTCCAGGCCTTGAAAAATGTGGAATTAACAAATCTTCAATATGAGGCTGGAAAAGACTGGAATTTTCTCGCATTAGAATTCTGAAGGAACTTATCGGAGGTATTATGACGAGAATTTTTGTTTTCTTTCCACAAAACGACCACCATGCTTGACTTAAACTTCAAAGACCCCGGTTTACACTAAAAAGACCACAGCATACCTTATGCTTCTATAATTATACAGATTGAAGCTTTTCTGAATGGTCGCTGACGAACAAACCACAGATCTATACAGTATATCTGACTTAGAGGACACTGTTTGTTTTATGGCGTTGTAGCGTACGACGGCTGAGGTGCTTGTAGCGCCCCCGACATCCTTGGTTGACGAGTACTTCTTTGCATTAGGTTACGTGATTATTTCGACTTTACGACAATAAGCACAGCATGGGCTACAGTCCCGGCATGGGGGATGGAGCGTCGGTGTCCTATTCTAGACCTAACCTTAATGCTTCCGGTAATACACTGCCACCAACGGTGGATTAATTTAATTGCTTAAACGAAGTATAAAGCTAAAATGGGCTACATAATAATTTACACTAGAAACAATTAATCTTACTAGGGAACGAACCTGAAGTTTAAAAACTCTTGGTTTTATTTTAAAACAACAGAATGATAAAAATAACACTTTTACATTTAGTTCACTAGTTCAGCTTTTGACAAGTTTGGCAAAAACAAATAAATCAAGAATTTACATTAGAAATTCACTTGGATACAAGAACAACGATGTTTGTTCTTAAACACTTAATTTAGACAAGAAAAAGCATTTTTATCTTGGGTTCCTATCGAGGAATACCCAGCAAGCTGAACCGCGTCGGCTAAGTTACAACTATATTTGACAACTGTAGTTTTCAAGTCGTCCCACAGTTATTTTTCCTCGCGAGGATCAAACCGTCCCTTTGTTTACATTTACAATATGAACAAAGTAAGAAACTGGCTTTTTAGAAAGAGATGCCTACTCTAACATTATGGTGGTAAAGACCAGCAATACCGATAAGGCTTACCAACCATAAAGACTCCAAGCTAGAGGTTAATTTACTTTAGACTATAAATTTAGAATTGGGGGGGTCCTAAAGATAAACTTCTAAAGTTAAACTAGTTTACTTACAAACACTACCATTTTGCCCGGCATGGCAATCCCGGACGTGACATCTCCACACCCGACCGGCGTGACCCGTCTAGCTTGAGAGATCTGTGAGCTGTGCTGTGGATGCTTTAAGCTGGGGGTTTTTATGCTGGAGAGGGGGGAAAGCGCGGACGTCGAGGGTAGCTGCGGGAGTCTGATTGGCTGAGGGCCTGGAGAACAATGGAAAGTGGGAGGAGGAGTCGGTATGGCAAAGGGTTTTGGTGCAGAGCCGTTTGAAGGAGAAGGGACATGTAAGACGGAAAAGGCAGGCCTGTTTTGAGTTTTACTCAATTGAACATTGGGAAATAGGCCTTTACTTTGTATTATTGGCTACGGATTGAATATTTACATGTTTGCAACGTGAATAGGCTCTTGTTAAAGCTTAATACTTGGCTTTGGGTAATGCAGAGAGCATTACTATTAAATTTTATAAGCTTGAACTGAAAACAGCAGTGTTAGACACCACAACTAGTTTTGGCTGGGGGGGGGGGGGGAATGAGGATTCGAAGTTTTTAAGCACAGTTTGACTTTCGGATTGTATGAAAACAGATCTTTTATAAATATCTTTTGGTTTTTAATAGTAGAGCAAGCTAGTAGCAACATTCGGATGGGTCAGTCAGGTTTTGCAGAGATTTAAAACAAAACATACATACACAAAAATTCGTGTCCGGTGATTGCCGATGTCTGTATATGTTGGACTAATGGTAGCGTTTTGGGGGCAAAAGATTATTATGAATAAAGCATAAAAAGAATAAATAGATTAGCTTAGAGAATGCTATAACGCATTTAAGTTTGAGTAAAATAAATAACATCAAAGTTAAAGGACCGTCGACGATCGCTGTGGAAATTTTTCATAAAGGTTGCAGCTGTTCAACATAATAAAAAATATCACACTCACAAAGTATTCTGTACAATTAAGTAGGAGGTTAAGTACCTTCGCAGAGGAAGCTCCTCCTCTAAAACACTAAACTAATGTTTTTGGCTTTATGCCTAAGTGAAAATAAAAAGTAAATACAAATTTTTACAAGTGGCGAAAATGGCGTCTCGTGCGCTACGGTGATTTTACGGCTCCGGTTTCGTGCGTTTTTCTAAATGTTGTAGAATGACTTCTAGATGGAATTTTCGTACTCTGTTTGCGGGGGGAAACAGATAAAGTTCGTGGCTATTAAGAGCTGTTTAGAGGAGACGGATTGGTCCATTTTCTTGGGAGATACAGGCGTTTGAATTTGGGGTTTTTCCCCGGCCGAGTCGCCACGGGTTCCACGGGTTTTTTGATCTTTGAAGGTCGTGTATCCTCTCCAATCGTTTTTCGGCAAGCCGACATTACAGCGTAACCTTCGTTAATTGTCGAGCTTTTATGAAAACACGCAGTTCCTTCTCGGCAGGATTCGGGAATAGACTGCTATGCCCGTATTAGGGCAATGACGTTACTTTCGTGAATCGTCGGATTTTTACGGAACCTCAAAGATGCTTCTCGTACGTTTAATACGTTTAATTTGGCGTATCAGCAACATAAAAATGAGGTTAGACTAAATACGAAATCCAATGCCGAAACGAACGAAATTACAGGTTGGTTGACAAAATGCGATGGGGGATAGCATCGCTACGCCAAATAAGAGTTAAACACCATAAACCAAACATAAAACAACATTTTACATAAAACTAAACACCGTAATTCAAAATTAATTCGTAAATCGAAATCAAAAATCGAAATTAAAACCGTAACCCGAAATTCCTTCAGAGAATCGTTTTGCGGAAAGAAAACAACAATTCTCAAACCGAATCCCACTTCTGCTTCTATGAAATCTATAATTTGTGCCTAGTCTTTTGCACCTAGCCTAGTCTGGGTTTTCTTCTGATCCCTGGAATGATCAGTGGGTGACCATGTAGCCGCGAGCACTGGGGCATCAGATTCGATAGGCGTCTTGGTCCCGGCTGTACATCTCTGGCACCTTACAGACCGGGGTTCGATCCTGGAGCAGGGAAGGGTATATATAGGGGGTTTTCTCCAGTTGTTTCCCGCCCGTTGCACGAGGGCTTTCTCTGGGTACTCCGATTTCCTCCCTCATGCAAAAAAAAAACAACTGAAAAGATGGTGGTAACTTCCACTTAACATCCGCTGCTTGGGCCTTAAAAAAAGCTCTGAGCATACTCGCCAACACCTTATATTCCATTCTAGTCTACATTCCTATCTAGACGGTTCAGAATATTGAGCCGGTACATTCCAAATAACATCAGGCTTCAAGAAAAGTTATTAAAAATAAAGCCACACATATATAAGAAACTATTTTCGAGCACCACTTACCAAACACTTTCGCTACTACAATGTGTTGCAAAATGGACAGAACAGGAACCAGAAATAAACCAGCTCCCAAATCCTAACGGGGAAAAAAAACAACAATAATAAATTTAAACGAATAAACATAAACGACATCTCAAAAAAACAATAAATCAGATGTTAATGATGGATGAGTTGGTCGATATTAGCGATCAGGATTGTGAGAAAAACATTGTATAAGAATATTGTTATGAACCACCAATAAAAAAAATAAAAGTATAATCACGAACTTTAAATAAAATTAATGCCAGGAAACAACCAACAAAAATATTGCCACAAAATATCAATAAAAATATTGTCAGAAACCCACAATGAAAATAATGCCAGGAAATGTCACCAAAAATACTGTCAGGAAACACAAATAAAAAATATGCCAGGAAACATAATTAAAAATATTTCAGACAGCACCGATAGTAGGTGCTGTGTATATATCAAGAACTTAAAATTCTGAGGATTCATCGTGCTGTAACTATTTCACATCATATAATTTTGGGGCTATATTTTTTACAAACCCCTACTCTGGTCGGTCGTTAGATTCGATCAGACGTCTACTTGGCTGGTGATTGATCACTCTGTATCACTTCGCTGTGCTTTCTTTACTTACGAATGCTGTGCGCATTGGAATGTATAGTTTTTTCCCTTGCCATTTGGCCCAAAGGATGCCAAATCTGTAATGATGATTGAATCGGTAATTACGACAAGATAAGGCTAAGTAGCATAATTCTTAGATTAACAAACCGAAGTGGCTTTACTCAATTACCGTATACGCCTAAAGTATATTTTTTAAGCTGAAGACACACATATCTTAGATGTGCTATAAAATATTTTGCCAATTTTTTTTTAAGCGGTAGATTGTTACAAATCGATAAATTTCCGTTTTGAACGGGAGTCCCTAATTGATCCAAGCTTTGGAAATGCCTGTTACGTGGAATATGGATTAAAATAGCATGAAAGTAGCAGCATGTGACAAAACAGTGGCATCATTATCGTGCAGCGACAACATAGCACGTGGTTATTCAGTACTGGACGTAACTTAACAGCGTGACGACAAACATAGCATTGGACAAAACAGCGCATGATAAACAACGTAAAATAAGAGATAAAATTAGTAAAAATATATATATATTTATATAAATAATAAAATTATTAAAAAATTATTTCAAGAATAATTATCAAATAATTATTAAAAATTATTTAAAATTAGTTATTAAAATTATTTATTAAAATTATTTTAGAAATCAAACTGTTGAACTGTTGATACAACAGTACTTAAAGAATAAAAACAATACATTTCTGCTCAAAGATCAGCAATCAGCATATCACCGCAGCATATCCTACTAAAAGCCATGTTGTTGGCAATGTCAGGTTAATTACTGCTGGTTCGATGGTCGGTCTGCATGCAGCATCACTAAATCCAAGGACACTGGAAGCACTTGAAATGCCATTGCAATACACTGAAATCACACTAGAGCACAGCCTTCTGCTATTTGACAGTGGTCGAATTACTGACGTGATATCGACTTTTTTTTAATGAACGAAATCTGCAGTTAATGAGGGCCTGCCGACTTTGTCCGCAGTTTGAACAGTCCAGTCATCCTCTCAAATCTGTCAGCAAATTTACAGGATCCACGGCATAAATTATTAATAAAGAGTTATTGTAGCTAGAAACGCGACAGTGCTTCACCCATCAAGTTCACATTGTTGGCTTTCCATGGCGTCTGATTGTTGTTGTTCAAATCAAGACATTATCAGTGTTTGGGCGAAGGCTAGCTAGGCTACTGCTTCTCTAACGCGAGACAGTCTTTTGGTATTGAATACTAAATATTAATGCGACAAAAAGCTTTGGAAATTATGTAGATCGACGGGTCTTATGGAATAGACAACAGAAAGTCCAATTTCAGAGCTGTGCATAAAGAATTTCAATCCGAAAAGGGTCTCAACATCGTTGATTTCGTGTTAATTACTTATTACTACTACTAGGCTATTACTACTACTACTACTTAGCTAATTCCATTCAGATAAAAAATATTATGCGACCGATGTACTGCAAATTTGACATTCAGTTCACGTTTGACTCCAATAGGTGCCTTTTATGTTTGACATTTGGGGAGGTTTTGACTCCAAACATTCTAATCATTTGTAATGCTATTTTTGTGAATGTCGGGAACACGCCAACGAACTGTTATTAAAATAATTGTCCTCCAAAGCCGAGTAACAATGCAGCCTCGGTTAACTTGTTGTTTCCGTTTCACAATTCAATCGAAATGTTACATTGACAACTTATCTAAAATATGTAAACTATCTCATCATCTACTAAAGAAATAAAACAATACAGTTAGCCTCCAAGGCTAAAGAAAGAAAATCCGCGAATGATTACTGCTCCTTAAATTAAAAAACCAAAAAAAATAATCTAAATAGGCATAAACTAAACTAACTTATCGTGCTCACGTGTTTCTGTTTTACAATCAAATGTAATACAACGGGTAGTTTATTGGAAACATAATTAATCAGCAATCATTAATTATTCCAACGTGACGATTTTCTTTAGGCTATTTGAAAAACGATTTACAATTATATTTTCATAAGGAGCTCACAATCAATTCTTATACTAAAGCAAAACCATAAAACCAAAAGGGGTGATATCATAAAAAAATCCTATACGGGTGAAACGACCCATCAAGTTTTTGCTATAGAAAGTAGTGATTTCAGAGCCAAAATGGCTGCCACCACGCTTTCCGTCTCAACCTCCATCTTACCTGACACCTCTGTGATTGTCAATTAAGCTTGATTGATCACGGTTCAGACTACAAACTTGGTGTCAGCTATTTTGGCTCTGATACGACAAAAACTTGATGGGTCCCTTCATCCGTATGGGGTTTTTGTATGATTACTTATTTTACACTGTTTTATTACGCACTGTATTATCCCATTCCATTTTGTCATTGTGATGTTAAGTCGTCATGTTGTTAAATGAAATAAAATGAAATTAAATTATAGTAATACTGGAAAAAGCAAGGTTATGCAACCGGTTCACAATATAACATGCAACAAAAACACTTCAACATTAAATCATGTCGTACTGTCTCTTCCAGCGACTGGTTGAAGGCACTGTCACAACACTTTGTGGGAGTGCGTTCCAGGAGTTAATGGCCCTCACAGTGAAGCAAGACTGTCAACAATGGTAGGAAAATGTGGTTTTGACTCCTTCATGCTATGTCTTCTGGTTTATACGACAGTCAACCGCTGAAAAAACTGGTTGCCACGCAAAATCACTTTCTCAGAAAAAATTTCCTCCTAAACCCTATCAACAAGGGTTGTTAGGTCAAGCCTTTACAAACGTTCTTCATAAGGCAAACCACTCTTCACAAAGTACAATGTCTGGTGACAGCTCTCTGAACTTATTCCACCAATGTATCACCAATATCACCAATGTAATGGGGTGACCAGGCGTGTCCACAGTGTTCACGTTTTGGTGTTATAAACGTCATATCTTCTGGTGTTGACAAGTGTCCATGATTTGAACATTGACTTTAGAATAAAAAAAAAAATTCGAGCATTAATCACAACTGATGACCAGACATCAACAGCCTTATGTTTGCCATAAGTAGAATAATACATTTCTCTGGGTAACATTTCTTACAACTTTCAAGTGAATTTGAAAGATCAATTGCATATATTAACGCAATTGAAGAAATAAACTTAGTGATGACTCTAATAAAAAACGTGTTATGGCCATCCAGCGAGTGTGCAACCTTGAGGAATGCCATAAGTGTTTTCCACCCAGTCACTTGACTCTGCCCCAATAACGACTCTGTGACGTCACAAGTAGTCACAAATCCAATTGAACAAACCAATATTTATTGCTAAAGTTTTTTAAGTCTAAGAAGTAGTGTGTCATGTGGCACACTACCAACAGCATAAGCGAAATCCTTGTAGAAGAAGGAGAATTTCTACAAGCATTCCGTGGAGTCTTGTAGCAGCATCTCACGGTAACATTCTAGTCAGTCGTTGGGTGCACTTCACCAAGCCCATGTTGCGAAATTCGTGTATTAACCAAAGAACTTCATATATTCGTTTTAACATATATGAGTATCCCTCCTCCACCTCAAACAGCTCTGTCAGCTCTGCGCAATACATATCCGAAAATCTTAACAGCAGCATCTGGCACTGACTTATCAAGGAATGGCTCTGCCGCACTAACAATGTCAATGTCTTGACTCAGAACGATAAAAATTAGTTCTTCTGTTTTGTCTGAAATTATGTTATAATTACAGAAGATGCACTTCAAAGTTTCGTAACTCATTAATCAGTTGGTGATGCGACTCCTCCGCCATTCTTGAAGGTAAAAGTTTAGGCATAAAAAAAAAGGAATGATCCTTTGGGCCATACTGCAGGGTTAGAAACATGGAGTACAGTTTTCGTCATTTGTTTCAATGCAAAATGACGAAGTCCCTTTGATACTTTGTCTTGAGATTGGTTGCTTTAATCGTAATCTGAGAAGATTCGAATACATCTTCCTCTACACTGCTAGCAGCACTATCAGGGGAAGCCTACTTAGAAATACTCATCAAATTACTGAGCAGTTATTCGACGTTAGAGCAGTGGTCAAATGGGTAATAAAATAATAGCACATGCACCTGCTGCGTGAAAACCACAAAGTCATAAAACAAACGGAATTTAATTTTCAACAGGTTTTGTTCCTGTCATGTTCACAACAAGTCATTAAAAAACACAATTTAAAACATACCCACGATGGGCTGCACCAACTACATCCACCATCTGGAAATTACGTCATACACCAGTTATTCTTTACTGCTTGAAGTTTGCTACGAGTATCCTTTCTCAATAATTTGGCGCCGTGGCGTTGCAGGTTGTCAGTTACTGAAGCATACGAAGCATTTTTATCGACTTTACTACTGCTACTGGTGTGTTGTTATTACCATAAGACGTGGTACTGTGAGGGATGCTGTTATTGTTCGTGTTATTATTACTGTTGGAATAAAGAGCATCTTTTTGCTTCGATTATCTCTATTGTTGCCGATGCGGTTTCTCTTCACTTTGCTTATTTCCCTCCTCCCTTTGTTTTTTTGAAAAGTAAACGGGTTTTTATCTTCTTATATTCATAGTGGGATATTCCTTCTTGATGATCTACTCCAGTGGTTATTTCCCTTCAGCACTGCTGGTGTTTTTTGTTGGTTTTGTGTTGAGTGTACTAGTCTCACTATTATTATTTATTGAAGTGTTGGGTTCATTGTTGACTTCATAGTGCAGGGGTATAAGCAGATATAACCCAGTCCCTGGGATTTCGAATAAAGGAATGGTATAACTACTGGGGATGAAATTCTCATGAATAATGTTATCACGAACTACCAGGTGTTTAGTCTGAATTTGTGGTACAGATTAGTGTAATTGACACTAATCTCGTTTCTTGTTACCACTAGAAAACTTACAATACCTGTGAATTTTTGCATTATGTTCTCGTAATACTTCGTTACATCCTAGAGTTTTTGAGTTGGTTGGATCTGGCCAGCTTGGTAACCCAAGTGCACATGCACACACCCTACTATTAAAAGAGCTTGCTGCGAGACCTCCGCATATTTTGTTCTCGAGAGGCCATGTTGAATGGTCGCTTCGTCCTGCTTCTTCTTTCGTTTTCTTTCGCTGCCTGTCTTCTGTATTTCCTGACATCTTTCGTGGGACCTGAGCCCGCCACGGAGAGACGCCATCCTTGAACTGAAGCTAGCATCTTTTTATCGCCCGTCTTTTGGTTTTCCTGCCGTTTTTGTGGATCCTGTGCCCACCACGAAAAACTCCATCCTTCGACTGATGCAAACTTGTTTCGTCACCCATCTTCTGGATTTCATGGCGTTTTTGTGGGACCTGAGTCCAGCACGAAAGACGCCTCCTGAACTGACAAGCTAAAGATGCACATTCTTCAGCTGCCTCGCCTTGCCATGCCTCTGCCAATCGTTGTGCCTACGCCTTTTCGGTTTGACCTTTTCGTTTTCGTTCTTTGTGCAACGAAAACTGGGTTTTGCCGATTGTCATGCTGACACTTTTTGTTTTTGCCCCGATGAACCCTAAGCAAGCGAGCAACGAAAACACGCAGCTCTTTCGCAGTTTTCTACCTAGGGCTCTTCCTTTTTGCCGATTGCAGCACCAACTCCTCAGGGTACACTGCCGTTCACCGCCACATTTGGATTCAGTGACTGAACGGGCAGGCCCCGTTTGCAAGAAACAAGATATCGTGACTGGCTGTCAAAGGAAACACACCATCCTGTCGTCCTGTCAGTCTGCTGGGCTTACCGAACCGCATTAGTTTTCAGGACTCATCGTCAGTTCTTCACATTTGAAGACATTTAATGTTTCATCTCTTCTTTCGTTTTCAGCTCATTAGGGTAACGATGGAAACTCAAGCCTGCCAATGGTTTTCCCGAATCCTCACAACACCCAACTCGACTTGAAGCAAGGAAAAGAAGCAAGACAACGCTCAACCATGTATCCATCTCACCAATCGCTGGGATGAAACTCGAATGACAATTATTAACCTACTCTTGATGCAACCAAACATTGCCTAGACCAAGAATTTTCTCATTCAAACTCACACTGCTTTTCGTCCTGCCAGCTAGCCATGCTGTTGGAAGAGGGGCATTGGGACCTCGAGCCTCCAGACTCTTCTGCCCTCCACTGCCCCAATCGTCTCCCCTTTCGCCATGAAACCAGTCGAAGCCATTGTGGCTCCCTCCCCGGTAATTGTTTGGAAACCTTACTTTTCACGCTATTGACTTAATTCACCTACCTATCGATACCTTTCGTCGTTAGGGTTCCAAAAATCATAACGAAAACGTGTGCAAACGTTTTATTTATTTAAAAAAAAATTATTAAAAGACGCTAAAACGCTACGCACAACAAGCTAGAAGCGGCAGCTATTCGACGCGATGATTCCGCAACTGGAAAACCTGATTTCAACCAGAACGTTACTAAACGAAAATTATCTCTTTCCTAGGCAGACGGTGATATTTGTGGCCGGATTTACAGTCCGCAGGGGCGCGCTTCCCACGCATTATCATATACATCGAGAATTGGTGTAATCAGAAAAAGTATGACGCAAGCATTTGTGAAACAAGGAAGTAGCATAATTTGTTCCTTGTTTCAAAAATGTTTGCTTCATATTGTTTCTGATTACACCAATACTCGATGTATATAATAATGCGCGCGAAGCGCGCCCCTGCGGTCTGTGATTCTGGCCGCAAATATCGATATACACCAACCAATTTTTCGTCTGCTTCAGCCATTTCGTCTGCTACCGGAACGAGATAATTTCCGTATACTCAGGGGTGCGGAATCAGGTTTTCTTGTTGTCCCTCCACCTCGCAGCATCGCGATGATGAAACGACAGTTGTGCGTAGCATTTTAGCGTGTTTTAATAATTTTTTTTAAATAAAAAAGCGTTTGCACACGTTTTCGTTATGATTTTTGGAACCCTAACGACGAAAGGAATCGATAGGTAGGTGAATAAGGTCGATAGCGTGAAAAGTAAGGTTTCCAAACAATTACCCCCTCCCCGTTGTCTCCCCGGGTCGATCCACCCTTATCCCCAATGACCAGCTTTCTCTCTCTATCTCATTTGGGTGTGATTATACGTCGTCATTTTAGAACGTCAGCCGTCGTCTTTCACTGACCAAAGATCGAGGCTTCATTCCCCAAAGACCGGCTTCCTTTGGTCGTCTCATCTGGGAACAACTGCACGTCATCGTTTTTAAACATCAGCCGTCGTTTTTCACCGACCGAAGATTGAAACCGCCAGCCTTATTGCCCACTGCCCGACTTCTTTCCGCCGTCTAATCTGGGAGCAGCTGTACATCATTATTTCAGCACGTTAGCAGTCATTTTTCGCCGACCAAAGGTTGAAACTGCTGGCCTCACTTCCCAATGAGCAGTTTTCTTTTGCCATCTCATCTGGGGATGGCTCTACGTCATCATATTAAAACGTCAGCTGTCGTCTTTCGCCGACTGAAGATAAACCCGCCTGCCTCATTTACACGTCTGCTTTTCGTTAGGGTCATCTAACGTCAAACACCTCAAGTCAATGCAAGCTTCCGTTCATCAACAGGAACAACCTTTGATCGCCCACGCTTGTATCACATGCGATCTTGCCTGTTTTGTCACCTTGACTTTCCAACAACGTACAACGTAGCTGTTCTATATATATAAGAAAAATAAACAAAAGTTTGACCACAACCTCAAGACGTATCGCCTGCCTATGCAACTCAATGCAAGCCTTTTCATCGCCTTCTTTTGGACTCCCACCATCTGGACACCCTGCATATTTCGTGGAGCTCATGCCAGGCACGAGAGACCCTTCCCTGGATTGCTGCAAGCTAATCTCTCGCTTCTCTCTTTCGTCCTGTAGCTCGAGGCTGATTGCAGTCTTTGGCGACAAGCACCCTTCACCTTCCTGCTGTTCAGCTTCACCGTACCGCATTGAATTTCAGAATTCGCTGTCAGA
>JAHWFP010066047.1:0-10675 GCA_023313725.1 Lithobius niger
CAGTCCTGTTATTTGTCAAGTTTGGTTTTTCTCTTGGCTGAGATCAACTCTAATTTAGGGTTAGGATCATAGGGAAGATCTTGAAAATCTTTTCAATTGGTGTTTTACATGTCAAAAAGAGTAGTTTTCTTGATATCATGAACGCAGAACACTCAAAAGTGCTTTTTTTTGGGTGATCTTTAGCCGAATCAGTGTGGTGCATGCACCATTGCTTTAAACTCGGGTCAATTCTTTTTTTTAACTTTGGTAGGCACAGTGAGTCTTCTGCCTACCAAAGGAAAACCACACAAAAGCCTCTATGGACGTCAGTAATACCGGTACTTTAACAATCATTGGTATGTGTTTATAGTTACATTTGGGTTCTTGGTTTACCGTTGCACAGTATGGCTTTGCTAAAAAGTTGCAGCAGTTGGTCCAGCGGAGGGTTTGGATTTGCACTCTTGGTCCTTCCTTATCGGTCAGTGAAGTAAGACGTAAATTGGGTTTCGCGTCTACACAACTAGATAAACCTGTTTAATGACTATTTGTGCAAAACAAAACAAAAATGGTTAATAACTTGAAGAATGCATGAAGAGATTAATCGAAGATAAGCCATTAGCAAACAGTGTATGCTAGAACTAACTAGTACAGTAAGCCACTTTTGGAGACTTACTAATTATTCGAGTGACGTGACCCAGGTTCAGACTGGCGAACCAGTTTATGACCCGATGATTGCCATACAGCCGTTCGCTGGCTCATCAGTAATGCAATGTGAACACCAGTCTCGTAATTACGTAAGACAAAAGCTCTTCTAATGACAAACGTGCAATATGGAACCAGCATTTCTCCCATCTATTAACTTCGGCTTCTTATTTAGTACTACTATTGAGCAGGGATGCGATGAAGGCATTGTTTGTTTGTAGCGTACGATTTGTAGCTTAGTAGACAGGGTCACCATGGCATGGTTCTTCCTAATTCGAGACTGACGTTCTGGGGAAGAATCCTTACAGTTGTGGCATAGGGCGGCTGTAATCACTCTGCGGGCTCCGACTTATGTGACTGTTCAATGGAATGACCGGAAGAACTGCCTGTGGTGCATAAGCAGGGTTCAGACAAAACCTGGACATCTCGGGGAGATTTCAGAGAAAACAAGAAATTGTTTTGAAATCGGGGAAAAGGCAGGGAAATTTTTTAAAAATGCCTTAGTGTTTGATCTGTAAGTTCCATTGAATCAAAGTTCCAAGATGAGAAACAAAATCCCAGGCTAGTAGCAAATATTTTAATTTGTTCTTTAATATGTTCAAGTATTCTAGATAAAACTTCAATTCACGA
The DNA here is from genome assembly GCA_023313725.1 of Lithobius niger. Classification (NCBI taxonomy): domain Eukaryota; kingdom Metazoa; phylum Arthropoda; class Chilopoda; order Lithobiomorpha; family Lithobiidae; genus Lithobius; species Lithobius niger. Next base: position 1,312 of record JAHWFP010066047.1, read on the forward strand.
AGTCTTAGGCTAGTACCAATATCTGTGATGAAAACGTGTTCAGAGACTAGTTCAGACGGGACTAAACAGCTATTTTCAGGGATGTTGGATTATTTTCGTACAAATATTAATAAAAACATTAGCTACTGCCTGTTCCCTAACTAAACAACTTGTAAACACCTGGAAATTGCCAGTGGATGTACCTGAAAAACCTGGAAATGTCAGAGAAATTGAGAATTTAAAAATTGTCTGATCCCTGATCAGGTGGACGTGAAGCTGAGGTCCTCTTGGCAGGTTGGGGTTGGTGGATATGTGCTCGTAAGATAATCACTTCTGGAGAGTTGGTCCAAAGAAGGTCCCCTACACTGTTGGTTAGTTTGGCTTTGCCTTAATCGTAAATCAAGCTCAACTTAATAAAAGACCACTAAAGTAGAGCTGGCCAAGTGACAATCTGTCTTTTGTTGCGAGGGATTTGCGATTGTGAAATGACTGCCTGGGGTTTGTTCTTTCTACTGTTTTACTAGACTAGGAGGGTAACTATCTACTCTATCAATAGGCCTATTAGGCACCCATCAGTTTATAATAATAATAATATAATTTACCACCGGTAAGTGGAAGGAGGTCGGAAGGGTTGGGGAACCACTTACACCGTTCCTGACAAGTTATGGTTTTAATGAAAGAACAAAATAGTTAGGGATAAGCCGGAAGTGGTCGCTTAAGAAATCTCTGCAATGGTTCAGATTCCAACATTCTACGGAAAGTCGGAATTGTTGTTGCATTCACAGTGCTGGCCCGCAGAGCATTCCAAATTGGGACAATTCGAACTGCGAAGAAGTTCCGACGACAGTCAAGACGAGAGGCCGGAACAGTAAGTTTCCAGTTGTGCCCCCGTGTGCTTATAGGACAATCAGGGAAATCAAAGAATGGAAGATCTACAGATATCAAATTATGGAGGATTTTAAATGTCAATATTAAGTCAAATCTAATTCTTCTCAGCTCCAAAAGTTCCAGATCAAGCTTTTTAAGTCTGTCCCGGTAGGCAACGTCACGCATACCCAGGAGGCCCTTCGTAAATCTACGCTGCACGGCTTCAATCAGATCAATATCCCGCGCTAAATATGGCGACCAAACCGGGGTGGCATATTCCAGAAGCGGTCGCACAAAAACTTTAAAAGCCCACACCTTGGTTTCATGGATATGAAACACTTATTAACGATGGCTGAGCGACGATATGCCGATGCACAGACCTTCTGGCAGTGAAGGGTTTGTTTCAAGTTATTGGTAAAACAAATCCCAAGATCACGCACTTCCGTTGTGGAAGGTAGCATCACATGCTCCAAAAAATACCTGGAGCAGTTATTATTTTTACCCACATGAAAAGTGAGACATTTGTGGATAGAAAGGGGCAGCTGCCAGATCTTGGACCAGTCAGTCACGTTCCGAATTTGAGCCTCAAGTTCAGGAATGCAACCACCGGTAAAATTTTCGCCTCCAATTTTAAGATCGTCAGCGAACTTGAAACCAAAAATGTTGTTATCGTTGAATGTTAAGTCGTTTAGGTAAATAACGAAGAGAAGTGGTCCCAGGACAGACCCCTGTGGAACGCCACATGGTACCCGTACCCAGGAAGAAACAGTATTTTCTATTACTACTCTTTGTACCCTGTTATGTAGAAAGGCCGTTATCCAGATAAATAAGTCTCCTTTGATACCACAACCCTCGAGTTTGAGAAGAAGCTTTCGATGAACAACCGATTCGAAGGCTTTCTTGAAATCAAAATAAATATTATCAGAAGGAACACCAACATCAAGCGCACTTGTCCAGCGATCGAGGACCATTAACAATTGGTGGGTAGCAGACCTGTTCGGTAAGAAACCAAATTGATCATGTTTAACAATGGAGTGTTCATTTAAAAATTTAGTAATTGTATCACGGATGATTGATTCCATCACTTTACATGCCACACAAGTGAGTGCAATTGGCCTGTAGTTAGCTGGATCGGAGGAGGAACCCTTCTTAAAAACAGGTACCACGTTAGCTGTTTTCCAAATAGCCGGCAGTGTGCCTTGAACAAAAGAAAGCGAGCAAAGCTTCGAGAGAGGATAGCTGATATCATAGACTAGCTGTTTCAAAAGAAAAGCTGAAAAGCTGTCCGGACCACAGGATTTACTTGGTTTAAGTTTATTAATTGCCGAAGCAATTGCAATTTCAGGAAAAGCCACTGTGGAGCATGGAAAGATATTACTAGATGCTCCTACTAGATACTACTAGATGCTATTACTATGTGCGACCAATCCTGGAGTATGCTAGCCCAGTCTGGTCTCCATACTTACTCCAGGAAGTTTACCTACTGGAGTCCGTTAGCGCCACTTTACTAGGTCACTGACTGGTCTCAGACATCTCCCTGCTGGGGAAAGATTACAACGCTCAGGCCTGGAGCCGCTGGAATTACGACGTCTCTACGCGGACCTCTCGCTGACTTTTAAAATTGTGCACAACATGTTCCCACTTGATTTTTTCCTTTTAGGACTTTGTGGGTAGTTCTACGACACGAGGACACTCATTGAAACTTAGGCGGGCTAGGTCACGACTTGACTGTCGCATGAATTTCTTTGCACTTCGCGTTATACCTCCATGGAACGCTTTGTCAGAGGACATTGTACGCTCCTACACACTTTCGGCCTTTCATCGTGCCCTACATGACCGCGATCTCTCAGTATTTCTTAAGCGCACCTAGTAATGTTTTTTTTTTCCTTACTTAGGGGCAGTGTAAGTGGGCAACCCTTCCGTTTCCTGGTCGCCATTTTTTGGTGGGGGACCAAATTCAATTTATTATTATTATTTTAGCTGTCAGCGGTATCTTGGTATAATGGAAGGGAGTTTCTTTAAGGGTTGTCTTAAATAATAGGCAGTGGGTTTGTTCTATTTATAAGGGAGGTTGGGTGCACAAAATTCGCTACGTCGAGGTGAAATTTTTACGTCAAATATTTAAAATTCGAATGCCTGTGTATTATTGTGGCATGTATCATTTAATTCCACGAACTAGGCTGACCTTTTTACTTGTAAAAGAGAAGATTTGTAAAGACGACGCAGACTGTTTGTTTGTTGTGAAACCAAGCTTGCAGTGAAGTTTTGAATTTTGTGTGTGAACCAACGTTTTTAGGTTGCATGGAATTAACATCTTGCATTGTGTTCTTATTTTTGCAAGTATTTTATTTCTTGGCAGTGATAATGAAATCTTCCAAGACTCGTTGTAACCATATGCTGAAGTAATAGCCTCATGACAATCTGTCATAAATTATTCGGCTGTATGAGCAACAGCCCTCTTTCATAATCTTTGCCAAACTTGCTGGATGCACAAGGCCGTGCAAGAAAAGGGTGCGGGCAGGGGTTACTCTATTACCACTGGTATTGCCAAAACTGTAAAATTAGGATATACGGGGAAAAAGATTCCTTCTCCTTTCTGCTGTAATTTCTTCTTTTTTTTTTTTTTTGAGCTTTGAAAGTGACCTAAGAATGTATTAAACAACCTAAAAGGCTTCAAAGTTATATTTATCTTCTCATGGCATAATATACTGTGTTGTTTCATCTTCACACTGTTATTTAATAAATAAAACGTAACATGCAGGAATTTTAGAAAGCGGCTGGAATTTTGGAATGCTTTGGCTGGCCGTCGGTGGGGCTGCAGCAGCGCCAGCGCCAAGCTTGCAGTGGCAGAAAGTTAAATCTTCGCTTTTTTTTTTCCTGGTAATGAGTGTGTTCCCAGGCCAAGGTAGGTGTTTTGAGTTATTTATTGCCAGGGTAGCATGAGAGGCTACCATGCCCCTTCAGCAGCTATGGGAGCTATTCTGGCCAGTTCTGGACAATCTTTGGCCCCTGCGATGATCGGGGGTTTCCCGGTTCAAATCTCTGAGTTGGCTCCTCCGTTTACCAGATATTTCTTCTCTCAAAACAGTCTGGTAATGTTCAAAATTGAGCCGGTTCAGCCACACGAACATTAAATTGCTTCGGCTGACTTACGGCTCAAAGAAATTTATTAAAAAAAAAATGGTAAGGTAGATTTGAATGGTCTTGATGTTAAGTAGGGTAGTAGTGTATTTTTTGTTGATTTCAATGGGTGCTTTTTAGAGTGCAAGGCATCGTTTTTCATAAGTTTCTCCGAAGATTGTTGAAGTTTCTTGCCGTTGGCAACTGGCCTGTGTTGATATGGTGTACTGCAAGTCCATTTTATAGTTTTTTGTTTGTTTCTGCACCTGATTCATGTTGGCTAACCTGAATGTCACCTCAGCCAACAGAAATCAGATGTAGAAGCAACCAAAAAAACTAGAAAACGCACTTGCAGTACACCGTATCAACACTGGCCAGTTACCAAAATGGGAAGAGTCTTAAATAATCTTTAGAGAAACTTATGAAAAACGGCGCCTTGTACTCGAAAAAGCAACCATTGAAATCAATTAAAATCAACAAAAAATACGTTGCTACCCTACCTAACATCTGGACCATTCAAATCTATCTACAAATGACTGCCAAAAAAACCTGGGGTTTTTGTATGATCACATTTGCTTTATTTATGATGGTACCCTGTGCCGTATCACTTTTCCTCTGCCTTATTGATCGAGTCACCTAATGCATTGTTACTTATCTTTTTCCTTATTTACCGTATCACCTAGTGAATTGGGACGTTTTGTTTTATTGAAATCGCATATCACCTGGTGGACTGTCACATGTCTTCTACTCCATGGATTATATCAAACTAAGTCACTAAAAAAGCACAGAAGTTACCCCTTTCGCTAGTGGACAACAGGGACATAAAGTGCTCGGGCCAAAAAACTAAGTTCAACGAAGCAAGCAGTCTGCATTAAAGACTGACCTTGTGAGGATACACAATACACTAGTTTGAGAAAGAAAGCAAAGGCAACTGCCCTGACTGGGACTCGAACCCAGGACGAAGTTCCCGTGCGCGCCTCAAGCTTTCCAAGTGACCAAGTAACCGTTCGGCCGTTTTCGTTTGGGTCGGCCGAACCAGCATTCACTTGATTTGGAGACGAGGACGCTGACCAATGGGCCGTTGCAACTCGCGTTTGCTCGGGGTCCCAGGGGCCCCCTCACAACGCTTGAGGCACGCGCGGTAACTTAGTTTTTGGCCCGAACACTTTATGTCCTTGTTCAAGGACACCACTAGCGAAAGGGTTAAAAACGGTACTCTGTATTTCGAAGCAAAACAGATGTGGTGGCTGATTGGCTTCATTATTCAAAGTATGCTTGAGAAAAATAAAAATTTTAAAAACTAGTATCACACGTGTCACTTTGTGGGGATTAAAGAGGCGGACGGTCACTAGATGTGATCAATAAAGAAAAAGATAAAGCGACATTGCACTAAGTTGTGTGATCAGTAATGCAAAAGAAATGTGACATTTGAAACAGTGGTACAAAGACAACGAATAAAAGTTAAAGAAAACAAAACTTTTAGAGTATCTGAAAACCTAGAAGATGTGCAGTTTTTTTTTTTTTGTTTTTTTTTAATTAATTGCCTTGAGCAAAAATCAGCTGGAGCAATTTAATGCTCGTGTGGCTGAACCGGCTCAGTTTTGAACATTACCAGACTTTTAGAGAAGAAAAAATATCCGGTAAAGGGAGGAGCCAACCCGGGGATTTGAACCGGTAAACCTCCGATAATCGTAGGGGCTGACAGATTGGCTAGAATAGTTTGCATAGCCACTGAAAGAGCATGGTAGCCTCTCACGCTACCCTGGCCGGCAGTCCTGGTGGGGGACTTTGCCAAGATCCCCTTTCCAGGGGTTCGACCAGATCCGCAAAACCTCCAGTAACCAGACTAAGCGCGCTCACCACTCAGCCACGATGACCAGGTTCCTTGCAAATATTCTATAATCACGTAAACTATTGAGGATTTGGGCCAGCTCCTCATATTTTGTAAATTTTCTCTAATTTCTTTAAATCAATTATTGCAGCAACCCTTCCTCCCGCCAATACAGCGGTTTGGGCAACTTTCCCTATTCTAAAGTGGGCACGATTAATTGAGCTGAACTTCAAATATCGCACAAACTAAGATTGAACGTCCGAGTATATATCCTGATGTTTGTATTTGAAAGTCAGCTTAATTGTTAAAGCATTATTTCTACTCTTGTAGCTGCCACTTGCACAAATAGAGGGGAATTGTTGTGGGTCGATTGGGGAAGGAGAGATTGTCTGGGGGATATTGCGATAGGTATAATTATAGGTACTACAAACTGTTGTTGTAGCCATTTTACACCATCTTTCGACCCTGAGATGGTCAGAGGTTTCCTCTTTACTTTTTCGTCTTCTGTGCAGCCTAAACGGCTGGGAAGACCACGACTTTGTCGACTTTTCAGTGACTTTAAAAAGTGGACTTTAAAAAAACATGCTAAATTAAAACTTTGTTGCTTCGTTTATGGCTAATAGGCTTTCTCGACGTAGTCAATAAAATAATATTTGGGCGTCGCATTTAACCACTACAGGATGACACGCAACCTTAAAACCGAAAGGATTTCGTTAACGCAAACACATTAGATTTATTTAAAATAGTCTCTACACCGTGTGCATAAATGAATAGGTCCTCCAGTCGAACCGAATTCTCTGTTAGCTGCTACTTACGAAGTAATTAAAGGGTAAAAATTATGCCTCAAAGCTGACCGTTGCGCCTAAAATGTAAAACTAGGCCTAAAATTAAAGCAAACACATTTTTCACTGGCAATTAGAGATGGTTACTACCTTTAGGGCCCCCGCGCACTAAGTGACCAAGCCACGCGCGACCAGGTCACTGCGGCCAACGAGAACGCATACAGTGTGTGTAGCACCGTGCACTTGGTCGCCATGGCCAGTCAGTTGCAGCGGCCACTGGGATCCCAGGCGGCGTGCAGACGACCACCCTTGCCCGGTGTTCATTTTTCACCACGTGATCGACAATTATCAATGAAAAACGGACGTGGCGGCACGGCACGTCGCCGTGTTTTTTGGCCACGACGACCACTGGCCGCACGACTTGGCTGTCCAGTGCGCGGGGGCCCTTAGATTATTTAATAGAGATCGCTGTTGCCGTGTGTGATAGAGTCGTGCGCCTCAACATCTTCGAAAGTGGCGTCCGTGCATGGCAGAAATGTACAGAAGACTGGTTGCAACTAGGTAGTCCCCGCAGCTGCTTGTTAGACTGTCTCCGACTTAAAAAAAATCTCCCTGGTTTTGTTCTAAATTGTGCCATTTCAGCTGCAAGTTGCTGCCTTAAAGCTGGCTGAAATTAAAGTTTGTAAATGCACGTTTGCTACGTTCATGGGTCTTGGATTAAGCATTTGTAGTGCTAATCGTTTAGCCCCACTCCTTTAGCCGTTCGCGTCAAACGCCAAGGCGGAAGAAACGGAAAGAAAAGGATGTTTGGTGCTATTTTAGTGTCCAGCCGTCGGGAGCCACGAAGTTGCGGGTAATTGAATTGAGCAGCATTATTTTAAGGAGAGAAAGAGGCTGGAAACTGCGTTGCACTAACGGTAGTTGGCACCAATGCCAAATGTACAAATGGGTGTCACCTGGCGGGTACAGCTTTATGGACGAGCGTTTGGGGGAGGGGGGGGCCTGATTTTCTGATTATTTTGTGATACATACTGCTGCAGGGCTGCAGGTTCAAGTTTAGTAGCATTGAAAACATAAATAGTTGCTGAGCGCGGAACACGTATTAAGGACTAGTGACTCAACTCGATAAGCCGTAACTCTTTTTCTCGATAAGTCTGGACATGACTGAAGAGAATTTATCAAGGCAAGACTGAAACTGGCACTGCCGAGTGTATAGGTGCACACGCAGAAAGGGGCATTTGCCCTTGTCGAAACCCAAGATAATTAGTAAAGGCTGTGTCTCAGGTCCCGGTGACGGGATCCAGTTTATAAATATTCAGGTCCTGGTAAATTCGTTGAAAACTAGGCCTTCAGCTTGTTAAAGTGAACCTAACCAGGGTAACCTAACCTAACCAAACCTAACTAAAACTAATATAAGTTTGCCTAAAAACTTCGTTTTTTGGTTTGCCGGGATCCACACACGCAGAACTCTGGTCCCGGCAACGCGTCCAAATAGGCTTGAAACAGTTACGTCCCAACCGGGACTAGAGACACTGTGATTAGTAAAATCTCGGTAGTAGCTAGCTGTTGCTCATTCCATTTCTATATAGTTAAGCTATATCAACACAAAACCGATGCGCCAAGTATAAGTTAAGTGGAGTTGTGCTCAGAGTTCATTCTTCACACTGCCTGAAATTTCTACAACTCTTAGAATAGAAGCGTACCTTTTACTTTGAAAATGTTTATAATGCGTAGAAACTGTTAGCTTTGCTTGCTCAAATCCACGCGCCTCATTTCCTAAAATACGCGGCTGATAAAACGTCATTTAAGACCAAGAAGTTTACAGCGTTCATTATGCCAACCAACCAAAAACTGGAAAGACAGCCATCCGTGAAAATTATACACTGGAAATAACGGTACATGTAGGTGGCTTACTTTACTACGTTGTTTCTAGTTTATATTTTTCGCTGATGGCTTATTTTCCTTATTGTTGAGAGAATGATAAACCAACGTTATCCTTCTTAACGCGAAAAAGTGCGTGTTAATCTCGGGTCTCGGAAGGGGCATTGCCCCCTTTTGCCCCCCTCTGGGTGCGCCACTGGTATAAACACACAGCCTGTTGCGTTAATGGTAAAGTCTGTATTAGTTTTTTATTTTTTTTTATATTAAATGGCCTTGAGAGGACATTAATAGCAAGAAGGAATATCCACTCTTTTAGATTCCTAGCAGTGACTACTTAGGAACCTGATATCTCCGCTTGACTGTCGCATGATCGTGATTGGTTAACCTTTCTGGCCTGAGACCGTCCTTACTGGCTATTCGTGAGGGATTCGCAGGGATTGATGAAGTTGATGAAGTCAACACTGAAGTTGATGACGTCATACACTGATAACAACGGGAAAAGGGAATTTTATGATCCGTCGGAGATTATGCGTGCAACCTCACTGAGGGTTTTTTTTTTGTTTTTGTATGAGATTGAACATAGTTAATTTCGCCTTCAATCAGCTTTGTTGAAGCAGAGCTGGACTAAACACAGCCACTATGTTTCCAAGATAGCGATCTACCGCAAATAAATTTGGTTTCTCTTTCGTAGACGTAACACCCTAATAATGACACACAATTCCTTCCAAATGTACCAGAAATTTTCCAGGGGATCCCGCAAGTTACCTAACTATCGCTGGTTCTATTTTGCATTGCCTTAATTTGCCGGGAGCACGTTGGCGCCATCTGCCGATCTAAAAAAAAAAAATATGGCGGTCCTATGTTGTAATTGCAGTAATGTCGAGAATAAGGGAGTTATTTCGGC